>PVIJ01016780.1:0-31597 GCA_004024925.1 Scalopus aquaticus | reverse complement strand
ATATATATATATATAACAGATAAAAGTATATCTACTGGGGATGAAACTGAAAATAGGTATATGGGAGACTTAGCCTTACTCTTGATCGTAGTATTCTTGAGCTCCAGGGCTCCTTAGAACTTTGGATATTAAGGAAAGAGCCTAAGTTTGTTATCAAGCAATAGTAAGTTCAGTCCTTGCTGTTCTAATTCACTATGTGAACCTGGGCAAATCACTTAACTTTTATTACACTTACTTTTCCATATCTGTAATGTAGATTGCTATTTTGATTGAATTCTTAAGAAATAAATATATACTAAGTATAATACTACATATTAACACTTTGTGGTCCACTCACGTAGTTGTATGTGTTTTTGTCACCAGTATCAGGTGGCCGCTCATGTATTAATACATGTTCATCTAGTCTCCGGTTTTTCACACCACAGTGGATTTATTTGGAGCTATTAGGAGCTATTTCTTTGATCGTACTCAGTTTAGAAGCTTTACACATTGTTTTGGTGAAAGAGTAAGGTGTTTTATGAGAGATATTACAGTTTTTTTGATATCCAGTAGTTCAGGAGTTGTGTGTGTTTTATTGAATGCTTATACCATTCGTGCAGTGGCACAGAAAATGGCCAGCCCCAAGGGCTGATAAATTTAAAGGGCACCGGCACACAAAGTGATGAGAATATGCATAAAATGCTTAGTGAAATTCCTGACCTGTAGACACATTGTAGGCACTAAATTGCAGCTCTATCCTTGTCATGATTTGCTCAAAACCCTTAGTGACTCCTCACAAGCTCCTGAATGTTGTTCAGTGCTTCTGGCCTAGTCATATTCAGCTAGGGAGAGTGTGCCAACTTCAATCTCCTACAGGTTTGTAGAGGGATTTGGACATCATATGACAAAAGGCCCAAACTAGACAAATAACAGACTGAGTGGAAAAGAAATGTTTAACATACTTTAAGTTGTTAGTAATGCTAAGATATTAGGATAGTGATGAAAAATAAGTCATTTGAAGTGTACCTGTGACCGGCACAGAAGTAAGGGATCTATGAAGGTGAAAAATTATGTGAAAGAAGAATCAATTTTACTTGACTGAATAGACATAGGGCACAGGAGAGAAAACTGGATCCTGTGGACATTCTAATAAGAGGACATTCTAATAAGAGATTTCCAGTTAAGCTGGGCCCAAATGTGTAGCTACCACTATAAGGGTGAATAGGAAGTAAACCCATCACATAGAAGAGTACTGCAAAAAAATTGCCTGGCTTAATATGTTACCAGATGGAAGGAGAAAAAAGCCTCCCCTGAGATTTGTAATCACAAGAAATCCCTCCTATCCATACCAGTTTGAGATCTAAATTTATCTATGTAGTCTTTTTAAAAACAAACCTCAAGGCAAGCAGTTCGCTTTAAAATAATCTTGGATTGATAGTACCTCGAGGCAATGGTGGAATTAATCTTAAATTCCTTTTTGGAATATGACAGTGTAAGCTTAGGCGCAACAAGTTCTCGAAGATTAATATCTAAGGAATATGAATCGATAATTATTACAAACCACAGAAATTGTAAATTGGTAAATCACTTTGACATAAAAATTGCCATTAACTAGAAAGTTGAATAAGCGCATGTCATTGACCCATTTTTTATGATCCTAGGTATATACCTTTAAAAGTCTTGCATATGTGTTCCCAGGACTAGTGCCAGAATGTTCACGTCAGCACCATACACAGTCAATCCAAACTGGAAACAACACAAATATTCATCAACTCTGCATAATCACATAATGGAATTTTCTGAGCAGCAATGATAAACTGAGTAGAATTAAACATGTCAACATGATGACTCTTAAGAAATACAACATTCAACAAAGAAGCCTGTCACAGAAGGCTATATAGTGCATGATTCCACTTACATAGTGCTGAGACAGTCCATAACATAAATACTTAGCTTGGGGAGGTAAACATAGGTGTTAAAACTATTTTTTAAAAGTCATGAGAATGATTTACTAAAACAGGGGAGGCCTTCTGAGTGACAGTTGGGATGGATGGTCCACAATTGCAATGTAGATTCCATCCTTGCTTGAAAATTTAAAAAATAACTTATAATGATAAAATATGCTTAAATCTACATAATAATAGCATAAAATACTTGGAAGTCTACAAAGCTGCTTGTAACTTTCATTCTTGAGGTAATTGGTGTTTCTTTTATGATTTTATGGTCTTTCTGTTATGATTTCTTTTTAAACTGTTCATACATTTTAGATACTCTTTTTGTATTATGGCATACTTTGATAAATACACTTTTCAAGAAAAATGGAAATTATAAAAGCCCCAGAGACAGAATATTTGATAGGATGCATTCACACAACTTTTTGGAAAAGAGTTTGAGGGAAAGAATGAGAAAGGAAAAAAAATACTAACGCTAAAGTTGTATACTAAGTGATTAGGATAGTCTTGGGATCTTTCAATGGAAATAAGGAAATACAGAGAATTAATTAAACTCACATTGCTATCATTAGTATCTAGTTGCAGTGACAGATACATTATATGGGCACATTAAATATGGTTGCTGTTATTGAGGTGAACAAATGTGGACATTGAAATAGAAATGCTTTGATGCACAGACGGACACAATGTAGATACAGAGTGTTGAGTCTGGAGGGAAAATAGAAGCCATGGTCATGAAAAGGTCACTTTGGGAATAAGCACAGGAAGGAAAGAAATGTGATTTCTGAAAATGAAAAAGGAAAAAGGACAGTTTTTCAGTGATACATTGAGGCAGTGAGGAACAAAAAGAAGTGAACAAAAAAACTAAAGGGAAGATTTTCAAGAAAAAGGTCATCAGTACTGTCAAATGGTTGAGTACTAAGAGAGGACAAATAAAATTAGTAATGGGTTTTGATGATCAGGAGATCTTTGGTGAATTTGTACAGAAGACTTTGTTGATGATCAAGAAAAGCCATGTTGTCATGGACATAAATGTGAATTTTAGTTTTCAGGAAATAAACAGTAAACCTAAGCCAATCCTTCAAAATATTTGATGTTCACATGATAATTAAAAAATAAAATAATTATTATTTATTGAGAATTTGCTATTTACTCACACTATTAACTTACATGAAGTTATCTAATTTCATTCTAACATATCATCTTATCCCCATTTGACAACTGAAGAAAATTGAGGCACAAGTATCTTAAAATCTTGCCAAACGTAACACTGTGAGTGAAGTAGCTGGGATACATAGCAATTAAACAATCCTTTATACTAAAATATAGAATTAATCATCATTTGGAAAAAGTGATAGGTAGAAAATTGAAAGGAAAGATTAATTTTTGTAGGTTTAAGAAATAACTCAATCTGTTGGCAGACAGAGGGTAGGGGAGCAGTACAGAAAAGGAAACAGAAGCTCACAAGAAGGATCTTATTCTTCACATACTTTCCAGATAATTGATTGATATAACACTGGTCAACACTGAGATCATTACTGACTTAAAAAAGGCCCTAATCTGTAGTAGCTTGGTGTGCCGAACATGAATATAACCCTGAAAATTTTTTATTAGCTCTCGTTTTGAAGATACTTCATTTAATTCATTTTATATGTTTTACCATGTAAATTTATCCAATAGGACTGCAACAACATCCTAAATCAGCCTGGAATTATGTAATATTGCATCGCATTGCATAATGCCATCATGCACACATCATCCAGAGTTGATTGCATCATTTTGTGATGCAATGCAATACTATTGCCAGGTGGCTGCTGAAGTAAGCTGACGTCAGCAGTGCACTATGTCAAGCTTGAGCATTGAAAATATTTCAGACTTTGTGCAAGACAGTTTAAGCTACTGTTCCATAGAACTGTTATTATTTTATCCATTTAGGCACAATACAGAACAGTAATGCCTCCAAAGTGCATTAATAGCATGAACAATTTCTGGTCTATTTGTGGGGAAGTGACATTTGCCAACCAGAAGAAAAGGATCACTTCTCAAGTGAAGAAGGCTTATCTTTACTTCGGATGCAAGGTTGGTGACCAAGACAAGCCTTGGGCCCCGCATATATGCTGTGCTATATGGACAACACAGCTTTCACAATGGTTAAATGGCAAAAGACCATCAATGCCATTTGCAGTTCCCATGGTGTGGAGAGAGCCAAGCCACCACATTAAAGACTCTTCCTTCTGCTTGGTTCCTCCTCTTTCCGGCAGAGTAACGAAGCAAAAGAAGTCAAGAATAGTCTACCCAAACATTCCGTCTGCATTGAGACCAGTTCCCCATGGTGAGGGACTTCCTATTCCAGAACCTCCAGCAGCATATTCTCTTGATTCATCTGATGAGGACAAAGGCAAGCTGACCTGTTCTTCTCCTGTTCCATTAGCATGCAGTGATCCAAATTTTCACTGTGGTGCATCATCAACCCCACACAGACTAACACAGGAATAACTAAATGACCTGGTTCGTGATTTGGACTTAACCAAAAACAAGGCAGAATTGCTAGGATCAAGACTCCAACAATGGAATCTTAGAAGAAGATGTCACAATTGCTTTATATTGAAAGTGAAGCAAAGATTAAAGAGGGAGTTTTTGTGGGTCCTCAGATTCTAGAGCTCTTCAAAGATGACCGGTTCAACAACTTGCTGGCAGGGTGATGCGAAACAAGAATGGGATGCTTTTCACCTAGTGTCTACAAACTTTCTTGGGAATGTTAGGGCAGGAAACTACAAGGAACTAGTAGAAGACATACTGATGCAGTATCAGAAACTTGGCTGCAATATGTCTCTAAAGATCTACTTCCTGCATTCCCATCTGGATTTCTTCCCTGAAAACTGTGGTATGGTTAGTGATGAACATGGCAAACGTTTTCATCAAGATATCGCATCTATGAAACAAAGATACCAGGGAAAATGGTCTGCTATAATGCTGGCTGACTACTGCTGGATACTCCCCAGAGATGCTCTTGAACAGCTGGACAGGTGACAAGCAAAGAAATCTAAGAAGTAGTCTATGACTTCATTTTTTGCAGGTTATTACTATTGGCATGCATTTTGTGATTTAAACATTGATTTATTGCAGATTACAAAAAAAATTAAAGCCAAAATTAGAATTTGACTTCCATATTCGTGTTGAGCACATACAAATTGATAAGAATTGACTAATTTTATTTCAGTAACATGACTTTGGTAAAAATTTGTTGACCAGTGTAATTGATAAAACACATATAATGTACCCCAGAGGTTGCCCCCTGAGGTTTAGAAGCAATGGAGCAGAACTCCATTACACTTTCACTGAGTCTCTAGTCTACGTCTCCAGTCTACTCTTAGGCTGGTCTTGCACCTTGAAATGAACTTAATGAAGTAATTAGATCTAGAGAGCATATTACCTCCAAGTACCTACAAGTTAATTGGATATATGGAATGATGGATGAAAGATGAATGAATGAATGAGTGAGTGAACTAAGAGTGACTAAGCATAAACTATGGATGAAAGACTTGTTAAGACCTTCCGTAGACTTAGTGGTTAACAACCTAGACTCTGGGTAAGATGGTCTGGATTAACATCCCCACCACAATTGTCCAAGAACATATACAATTAATTTATTCTGTGACTAATAAAGTTAGAATAAGTGCTTGTACTGATGTCTAGGTATAGTCAGAGTTATGAAGTACTAGTTATTGCTGAGGTTGACACTCAGGGAATGATTATTCTTTCTACCACTGCTCTCTACTATGATATTAATAGAGTACAGCAAGTCCTTTGACTAATATTTTGTCCAATGTCATTTCATTATAATGCTGATAAAGGGAAAAAGTTTTCTGGCTAGAGCCACTCCCTCTGTGGAGTTTGCACATTCTTCCCATCAATGCATATGTATTCTCTGGGTACTCTGGTTTTCTTCCACATCCCAAAGATATACATGTAGCAAATGGAGCTTCCACATGACCCAGTAATACTACTTCTGGAAATCTACCCAAAGGGCATAAAAACATTAATTCAAAAAGATACGTGCACCCCTATGTTTATTGCGACACTGTTTACAATAGCTAAGATATGGAAACAACCCAGATGCCCAAAAATAGATGACTGAATCAAGAAGATGTGGTATATATACACAATGGAATAGTATTCAGTAATCAAAAAAGATAAACACATGCAATTCGCAGCAACATGGATGGAGCTGATAGAGCTAGAAGGGACCATGCACAGCGAAATAAGCCAGAAGGAAAGAGAAAAATATCAAATGGTTTCACTTATAGCAAGAATATAGGGGAACCAAATAAGAGAGAGACATTCAGAGAGGGAGAGGGAGGATAAAGGCTCAAAACAGGTGAGAAAAGAGCACAAGGGACTATGGTGACGGTTCATGAGTGAATCAGTGGTGGGAAATACACACTAATGTAAAAGATATATATATTTAAAAAAAGATGTGCATGTTAGCTTCATTGCCGTGTCTAAGTTGTCCCAGTCTAAGTGAATGTGGGTGTGTGTGAGCATGCCCCCTGTGATAGGAGGCGCCTGTCCAGCGTTGAACCGGAAGTCACTGGGATAGGCTTTGGCCACCAGTCACCCTGGTCTGGAATAAGTGCGTTGGAAAATGGATGAACGAATGAAAACAAGTTATTGTTTAATATTGGGAGTGTTTTGGTCTTTATTTAGAATTTTGATGGTATTTTTGTCACTGGAAATATGCTGTTGAAACAATCTATCATCTGTCAATTAGCCTATGGTAAAACTAATTTCATTATAATGTTCTTTCACTTAAAGTTGCTGTTTCCAAGAATCTATCAGTGATCCTAAGTGAGGATTTGCTGTGCAGTAGTCCATCCTGTTCCATATTCTTGTGGTTTTAGTTACCCAAGTTCCTCCACGATCAGAAAGAATTAAATACAGTAAGATAAATGGAGACAGACCACATGCACAAAACTTTTATTACATTACAGTGTTACAATTATTTTATTTCATTATTAGATATTGTTAATCTCTTACTGTGCCCAATTTATAAATTAATATTTATCAGAGGTAAGTATATAGGATTCCCATCAAGTGTCTTGCAATACATACCCCAGATAAGGAAGGGACTACTGTACAAGTAGAAATTGAGCTGTTAGAGTAATTCATCTTCATGTTTAACTCTATCCTTAAAGCTATTTCTTTGAAAAGAAACATGGTTCATTTTTTCTTTTTAGTGAAATACAATGACTAATTAGATAATGCAATGAATGGTAATCAAAGACACTTTGATTTTCCAAATTCTTCTTTCAGATTTTGGTCACCCAAGGGGAGAAAAACACTGACCAACCTGCTTCTATGTATTTTGTGCCTACTAGCTCCTTAGGCAATGATCTCTTCTATATGACTTTCATGTGACAAGCTCACCTTCTCAGGGGACCTAATTTCATTCCATACTAATTTGTCTACAACTGGTGTTAAGAGGCATTATTTTAATAGTATTCAAGGTTTTTTTAAAAGGCTCTTGCTACTAATTAAGAGTAATTCCTAGTTGTTTGATGAAATGACAGTTAAGAGATCCAACACACTGATACTGAGCCTAAAGCATAATATTACCTTTTTAATATTGAGGAAATAAGCAGCTATTTATACTGTGGGCAGAATTTGAAAGGGAAAAATCGTCAAGAATCTATTGTTTACCCTGCTGCTTTAGAAACACATTTTGGAAATTGTTGAGACAGTAAGATGAAGACAAGTGGGTCTTCATTTGTGCCACATCTGTTTTGTTCACCACTCACAGCCAGATGTTGGTCCAAACAGTATTCCACAATGCAGGCTACATTGTTTGCTGGTGGTTGAGAGTACAAAAAAGGAGAAACTTCATGGTTCTTTTTGCTGTGCTGTAACTTTACTTCCTAAGTTGTCACTTTCTTTAAGGCAATCTTTGTTCCTTTCTTGTTTTTTCCTTCTCTTCCTCCTACTTCCTTCTGCTACACTTTTGCTTTAAGTATAAAATGGCTGTTTCTTATGTATTGGTGTGTCGAGCATATCTGTATGTAATAGAAGATTGAGAAAAGTGAAGAAAGTAAATTTTTTGCCCTGAAGTTTTTTTTTCCTTTTTCCCCTAAGTTCTTAGGTGATAAAGAGCTACATCAAAGAATTGTTTGATAACAGATCCACCGAGTGAAATTGATTAATGAAGGCATGCACCAGAGAATTCTTATTATTAGGGCAGGTTCTTAGACATGAATTCATGAGCATATTTGTCAAACCTGAGCCACATGATCCAGTGTGCAAATTGTGTGTGCAAATGTACATTTGACGTGGGTGTGCAATTTTGGTGTGGTATATACTTATGTGTAATCATTGAAGGGAAGGAATTTGAATTTGTTCATAAATTCTTTTAATCTCAAAAGAATCCAAATACTGGATAGTAGAGATCCACTTTATTAGAAGATTTGATTTGTTTTCGTTTTTGGTATTTTGAAGTTGTTGAGAACCACTGAGCGGAAAATGGTAACATATTGCCAAACCTGTTCAATTTGAAGAATTTCCTTGAAATAACACATCTTTTTGAACTTCGTTAGCTGCTGGTTTTTTGTATTCATATTCAGAGTTTAGGATGCTTAACTCATAGTTGTTATCTCTGGTGGTTGAAATATCCAGGCAGACCGATGCCATTTGTTCCCAGAACAGCATTAGAGCACTTCTGAGCAAATTCACTGGTAGTCATTGAGCAGGCACAAAGCAGACAATACTTTATGGTACAGTGACTCATCCTTGCAGTGCTGATTTATTTCCAACTGAACTTGAAAACCAGACAAAAATGTTAACCTCAAAGTAGCAAACTTCTTATAAAAAAAACCTTGATATTGAGCTTAATACAAAATACTGTCTTTTTAACATTAAGCAAATAAACAATGACTTGTAGATACTATAGGCAGAATTTGAAAGAAAAAATAGTGATGCATCCATTTGGAAAATTTTAACAGGCAGTGAAATGAAGACAAGTGAGTCTTCATTTGTGCCACATCTATATTTTTATTTCTTTAAATTCTCAGAACTTTGGTTGTCCTTTGAGTTAAACCCATATGTCTTATCTTTTAAATATTTATTTTATAGACAAAATGGGTATAATTTAGAGGTGCAGGGGTTGAGAGGATTCACCAGAGACAAAGTGGGAAGCAAAACAGGTAGATTTACTGAAATACACTGCTGACGGGAGCAGTGGGAGAAATAGGTGAAATCTGCTGTGCCCTGTGTGACTTAGCTCCCTGGCAGGGGATCAAACTCAGGCTGTAGAGGTGATAGTGTTGTGACTTAATCCCTAGGCTACCAGGGAGGCTCTAAACCCGTATTTCTTATCCTCCCTTTTCTTAACCCTCTGCTCTAATTAAATGACTTACATGCTTGTTTCAAATCCCAATATTATTTTATCAATACCTGTGTGTGCTACCAGATACCCACCTCAGTAGCTTAGCTTATGGTCTCTGTACCATAGCAGAACCTCAACTTAAAAGCTATTGTAGTTAATTAAGATTGCTATGTCATCCCAAGTGATATTCTACTTCATACAGTTATTTCAGCTTAATTTACTTATTTACTGATTTATTCACTCATTCACAAAACATTTATAGGCATCAACTATGTTGCAGCAGAAACTGAAAGATGAATATACGAATAGTCCCTGTTTTATACTAACTTCAGCCATGTGGCAATCTAGATAGGCCAAAGGTTGAAGTCCATTATAGCCTATAATCTTTAAATAAATTAGTTTGCTATTTATTTAGAGCCCATGTTCTCAACAGAGGAGATTTCTACCTCTCCACCCACAGAATATGTGACAATTTGGAAGACATTTTTGGTAGTTGCATGAGCAGTTACTACTGGCACCTGGTGAGTAGAAGCTAGAGAATCTGGTAAACAGTGATGCTCAACAGGACTATTGCCTACAGCAGAGTTATCCAGATCAAAATGCCAATAATACTGAGGCTGAGAAATTCTGACTTAAAGTCAGAGAAAGCAGTTTTCCTTCAGAGGAGAGATACTGCTATAAATGGGAAATATGGGGACCCTGGACCCTGGATCTTAGAGCAGTGCCTCTTCTTTGAGGCTCGAGCAAGTCAACTCCCATTTGACTCCAGAGCCAAAGGCCCTTGTGAAGGAAGGAATTTCCCTCTCAACTACATTGCTGGGCATGAATTAGCCTTCCTCCAAGATTGGCATCTTGGAGGTTTTCCGGTTACCTCCCCCTTAATCTGCCTCCTCTTGTTTTTAAGGGACTTCCAATTTAGCAAGGAAGAAGGACAGGTACAGCAAAACTAGAATACTGTGTGATAAATACCAAGAGAGCTGAATGAAATTAATGCTTTGGGAGCACTGAGCAATTAACCTCTGCCTGGGAAGTCTGGGAAGGCGTCACAGACAGGTGGCATGAACAGGGGCTTTGAAGGAGTTTTCAGCCTAATGACTGAAAGAAGACACTTTACTCTCTAAGCCATACTCGATGTGATTGCATTTATAACCAGTGATGAGATGTTTTTTGGCTGCTCTTTCAAGAAAACCTACTTCTGTATTGTTCTGCACTGAGCAAGATTCCTTTACAAACTGTGGCCCCAAATTTGCTGGTTTTCCTCTCATGCCTTTTTTCATTAGGTAGTTTCAACAGTGCAATTATAGGTATTAGAATTCAGCAGTAATTCAGAGTTGGGAAATTTCAGTTGATGAATTACAAAATTGGTTTTTGTTGTTTTAAAATTCATATGGACTTCTTTATTTATTCCTGCTAATACTTTCAAAAGAAATTTTTCCAGTACCTTAGCTTGTTTGAAATATATAGAAACTACACTTGATAATCTGTGTAGACATTTTAAATGATTTTCAAGTACAACCTGTGGTTCCAACATGTGTCTGTGTCCTGTAGAAAGATCTAAGAGAACATTGCCCACAAATTCCTGCTAAAGTAGCATAACAATATTAAGTGTATTTGTGAAACTATTAATTAAAAAACTGACTGCGATAGCTTAATACAAGATGTTAAGTTTCTGATGCAAAAGAACAGTGAGGGTTTTGTAATGTAACAACTATTTAACAGTAAGTTACAGGGTCTCTCTTTACTCTCCATAAATGATGGTATGTTGATTTAAGGTGACTGGATATTGTGAGAAATGTTCTGTTTCAGTTCAGAATCAGTTATAGCATTCACAAAGAAATTAACTTTTAAAGAATTTGCTCTTTTCCTGGTGACTTTACAAAGAACTTCAGTTAAAAATCTGTTTTCCTGTCTTTTAATTTGGACTATAAATTAGTTAGAAACATGTATATTAGTTTAATTGTTCATCAAAATGTTTTTCTTGTTTTGTTTTTTAGTCTGATGCCAACGCAAGTTACTTAAGAGCTGCTCGAGCTGGACACTTAGAAAAGGCCCTTGATTACATAAAAAATGGAGTTGACATCAATATTTGCAATCAGGTTAGTTGTCATTGCTATTGTTTAGCTTTCTAATTAAAAAGATAGAAATCCAAACTTCAAATTAATTTTTTTTTTTTTAGATTTGCCAAGCTTTTCTATTTTCGGCTAATTTTTTTGTTAAATTTCACCAGCTTGAATTATCAAATGACTCTCTGCTTTGTTAGAGGATTATTCAGTAATGATACCAAAACAGTTCACCTAATTTTTAGGTAGTTCTATTCCACATACAAGTTCCTACACTGCACATATGCAAGTAATTGATGGTGTGATGGTTGTTACCTTAAGAGTCCTTGTTAATCTGCTTACTGCTCTATTTTCAACCTGCTGAGTAAAGCTTTCTCTTCACTTTTAATCAGAATGGATTGAATGCTCTCCATCTTGCTTCCAAAGAAGGTCATGTAGAAGTGGTTTCTGAACTGCTACAGAGAGAAGCCAATGTAGATGCAGCTACAAAGGTGAGTACCACATTTAATGCTTCTTCTGTCACTTGCCAAACTCAGTGAGGATTCAGCCTTCAAAAAGAATCAGGGCACATTTCTCATGAGCTACTTGTCAAATGTGTTATCTTTAGGGAACTTGTAAACAAAGAGGTGTATTGATATTTTGTAAAAATTTGATACCATGCAGGAAAAAATGGGTGAGTTGATGTATCTTCCTCTTCATCTTCTAGAAAGGAAACACAGCGTTGCACATAGCATCTTTGGCCGGGCAGGCAGAAGTGGTAAAGGTCTTAGTGACAAA
This sequence comes from Scalopus aquaticus, assembly GCA_004024925.1. Lineage (NCBI taxonomy): Eukaryota > Metazoa > Chordata > Mammalia > Eulipotyphla > Talpidae > Scalopus > Scalopus aquaticus. The sequence continues at coordinate 19,454 of PVIJ01016780.1, read as the reverse complement.
TGGCGCCAACGTTAACGCACAATCTCAGGTAACCTACAACTCTGCTGCAAAGAAATCTTGTTATTATGATTTTTAAATAATATTCTTTGATTATTAATTTCCTATGTATGGTCATTTGTAATTCTTATGTGTAAGAGATGAGATTTTTTAAGTTGTCCATAACTGTGTGACTAGTACTTACAGTCATAATTATATAAGGGGTATCTGTGATTCACAGTCTTTTATGTCAAAATGCTAGTCAGTTTCCATATTTATTAACCTACAAAATAAATGGTTATACCTATAAATGAGGAATTTAAAAGTCTAAAATATATCAATGCCTTATCTATTTGAAAAAGGAAAGATACTGTTTAATTTCTGTCTATTAAGGCATGATTGTTGTTCCCTGAAACAGATTTTTTAAAAAAAGGCAGAATAAACTTAAAAAGTCCTCAAACTTTAAAATGTCCAGATTGTGATAGAAATATGCTAACAATGTATTTCTTCAGTAATTCCTCCCATAAGCTCTGAGTATTGCATGAAGTTCTAAAAAGATCACCAAGGGATTATCTTGATAGATTTTCAGTCTAAAAGAACTATTTCACTTTATTAGTTTAAAAATATAAGTCCCCACTACCCAAATCATGAGTCTTCATTGAGGTGAGGTTGTGTTGAAAAGCAGACATCATTATGACATACAAATATCCACCTGACCAGTTCTAAAACTGATTCCTACTTACACATTCTTTCTGGTTGAACGATGACATCAGCCCCAGTATCAGGATTTCCTCAGGGTGTTGGATGAACAGGTTGATTATAGGCCATAAACACAAGTTTCACAAAAGATGTAAGATTTTATGAACTCAGAGTAAGCAATGAAATAGAGCACAGCTCAGCTGTGAGTACATGAATTTCTCAAAGCATTAAACCACCCAATGTGCAGAATTAGGATGATTTCCTCATCAGTGTTCTAAATGAAAATTATTTGAAAAATCAAAAGATTAAATGAAGGGAAAGAAATTAGGTAAGGCCTTGATTCTCAAGTACTTGCGAAAAAAAAAATACAAAACTGTGATTTTCTTATGCCATGAAAATTAACTGATGAATGTCAAGCTATCGATTAACTTTGTTAGAAAAAGTACACTTTTTCTCCATTAAGATCATATTTAATTTAGTCTTTGTTCCTTCTGAGAACTTGTACATGAATGCAGTCATACCTCTATTTTGCTAAATCATATCAACTTGCCTTTACAACTTCTAGTTTTGTCTTTCAAGATGTAGTGCCATTTCACTTTATTTATTATGAATTTTTTATCTCCATTTTAAGAGTGCTTGGTTTCTTCAGTTTTTTTTCCAGTACTGATTGTTTGGATATCAGGAACCTCCCTTTATTTCTGGGTCCACAGAATCTGCTGCCGGGCTTCCTCCATCTTTACTCCAGCCCTAGCAGGGATGCTCTGGTGCCCTTAAATAGCCTGTCATGGAAAAACAACTGCACCACCGTGTTTGCCACCACATGAATTCTTGTACATTTGCTCTAGTTTCTTTCCAGTTCCCTGCGGTTGGACGTTTGTTACACAGTTTATGCCACTTATCCTGATTCTCTGGGGGAGTTTACTTGTAGTCATAATGCTTTTCCAGAAAGAAATTACATAAAGTTGAAGATTGATAAGTATAGTACTTTGCGAAAGATACTGAACAGCTGACTGTAGGAGAAACATCATGCTTTTAAACCAATTTTTTAAATGCCTCTGAAACTATTTACTGGAAAGTGACTAATGTTAAACTCTGAGACAGTGAGAAAACAAATCCATTTTCATTTTCTCCCTACTGTCTCCTTCTCACCCCAACAAGGAAGGAAAAATTAACCTTCTTTGAGACACTTGACTATTTGGAGCAGTTGTAGCTTTAAATCTTCTCTGCAATGTTTGGGAGAAGTGGCAGTTGAAATAAAATCCTAACCAGATTTGATTTCAATTTATACACATTCCCTACTGATGATCAAGTGAGGAAGAAAAATATAGGCTGTGAAATTCCCTGCTCATTGCAGCTGTTCTTGGAATACCATACATACAGCTCACAGTGAAGCCTCTGTTCATCTGGGCCTCTGCCCCCCCAGGCCTTCTGCTCTGCTCTGCGCCATTCCATGTACACAGTAAATAATGAGATGACCACAAACAATGGCATTTTCGTGATAATTTCTGGTAACAACTTTTCATTAGAAACATTCATAAAGAACAACAAGCAATACTGACTTGAAATAGATTGAATTCCATTTCTTTGGCAGCATATAAGGCATCCCAGGAATATTAATATTCACAGTATCACTCCAAGTGAAATTTTAACCTATAAACAATATTCAGAAGACAGAAAATAACAAAAAGAGTCCCTCATCTTCCTTAAATGTAACAGTTGTGCTTAACTTGAAAATGAAATTGACATTAGGAAGTACCAAGTTCTGACCTTAGAAACTAAAACTATAAACTAGGAATTTATAGGCATTATTGTAAACTAAATCTTACCATTGCTTTTATTGAAGGTCTTAAAAGTTTGTTAGCTCCTTCTTATCAGATTGAAGACAGTGCAAAAATCATTTAGGCCTACCCTGAAAAGAAATTGGGTTGAATAAGTTGTGATTATAAAGAACTCTGCTATGATTAAGCCCATAATACTTTGTACTAAATACAGCAACAGTGATTAACAGTGTTGGCTGTTGAAAAATCTCAAACTGCCACATCAAATGACATCCCTCACTCTTTTTTCCTTCCTTGTCTTTATTCTGTAAAATAAGGCAGCAACTGTGTTTATTAAGAAGCAGAGTCTGTTTCAAATAACGTTTTAACTCTCCAAGTATTCTAAGTGCACAGGTTTGCATAGTCCTGCTAACAAAGGCAAGGCCTTTGAGGCAGTGCCTCTTTAGTGTGGATAATCCTGGATAATCTTTTGTGTCCCCTGGTGAGAAGGTCAAGTTCAAAGGCCATGGTCAAACAAATTGGTGTGATACAAAGAGAGCTTCTGACTTGATCTACTGATGCACCTCCAATCTAGCCGATCTTCATGAAAATTAGTATCATATGCAGATCAATGCAAGCCTACCCCTTGCCTTTAACAATTTATTTTAAAAGCACTTTTAGGATGTGCAAAGAGAGGCTGGCCTTAGGAAACTAGGATGGATTAAAAAAAAAAAATTGCATGGATGAAATTTACACCCTTACTTAAATAGACTCAGTCGGATTTCTATTTTATTTTGTAGGGTATTATGCAGTATGCCTTGGTATTATCTGTAAAATTGAAAGTCCACAGATTTGCATGCTTATATTTGCAGTGCTTTAGCACTGCAAAAAAATGTTAAGAGCAGAAGGTTTTGATGCTATTGGGTAAAATCAGACACCAAACTGCATACTTGCTCAATCTTGAGCTGCTCTGCCTTTTGAGAATTGAGTCTATTGTTGCTACAAAAAAAGAAAATGCAAATTGGGCAACCATATGTTCCTTTTTGGCCTGCTTTTTATTTTGGAAATTTCCTCAGTTAGGAATTAATATAAAAACAGTGGTGTGCTTTCTTCTCTTCAGAGAGAAATTATATATTTTTTCTGAAATCTAGCCATTCTCCCAGTCCAGGGGCTATTGGATGGAAAAATCATCGCAGTCATAAGTTGCCCTGTGACAGCACATTGAATTTCTTGTGCCCTAAGCCTTTTTGTTACCATATTTATTCACTCTTTACAACCTACGTAAGCGGGAAAATGTGCTCCCCTAAAAGAAAAAGGAATGATATTGACAAATAAAAGCAAACCAATGCAGATGCTGGTTGACTAGCACAAAAACAAAACAAAATAAAGACCTTCCTCTACCATGACCATTGCACAATATAAAATTTAATTCTGTTTACAAAGGTCTCATCAAAACATTTTACCAACATGGACAGCAGAGGTAGAATGAGACCATTCAAGACCAAATATTACTTTATGCCATTTGTGTGAAAGGTCCAGAGTAGGCAAATGACCAAGAAAGCAGATAAGAGATTGCCAGCGGGTATTGGGAGGGGTAGATACCAAAAGATACAGGGTTTCTTTTCTGTTGGTAAAAATGTTCTGGAATTCGATAATGGACATGGTTCTTGAACTTTGTGAATATACTAAATACCACTCAATTTTAAAGGATAAGGGTATGTTTTATGGTATTTGAATTATATAGAAAAGTATAAAAGAATGTGACCATTCAAAAACAGCCAGTTTTCAAGTAAGTGGCCTCAGGATAGCAAGTACTCAAAAAAAGGAGAGAAAGCTATTGTGGAAAAGAGTTAATCACAGGACTCCATCTTGTTCTGCCTCTTGTCTACATATTGTTTCTGAGTAATTCTAGTTCTGTGCTTTTAACCATATGAATTTGTAAAACTTGATTCTTCTTAAGAATCACTCTTTGGAAACTCCTGGCCTATGAAAACAGCATCCCCTAAACTAATGCCTATTTTGCGGGTTCATGGGTCATGAAATGTTTGTTTCTTCCAGTAACCTTGAGAACAGTAGACAAATTTGTGCGAAACCAGATGTTTGTAGGAAGACGAGTGTTTTGTGTGTTTTTTTTTTTTTGACCAGCATTTGGCTTTTATTTTTATTCTTTTTTTTTTTACTTTTTTAGATTTTATATAAGTTTTACATCATTCTTCCTTTTTGTACAGTGCGTGCTTTCTCCTCTCAGGTGTAGTCCCCGTAAAATTCCCATCACCAATTCACCTGTGCACCATCACCATAGTCCTTTATGTTCTACCCTCCTGTTTGATCCCTCTCCCTCTGCCTCCCCTACAGAGTGCCTCTGATTAATAGTTGTCTGTTAATTTTGTTTTTTAATTTATTGTAATTATTTTTTTGGTAAACTTGATCTACAGTAGAAATTTGCCCTGAGGTTGAGACCCCATTAGCATAAGTTATCCAGCTGATGTTTGTGTCTGAGAGAATGCCATTGATTTTGGAATTGTTGCTTAAAAATTATCTCCTAACATCTGAACCTTTCCTCATAAAATTTCAGCTGATGTAAAAAAGATAATTCAGTAGTTCACTGAGCTACAAGTAAAATCCCCACTGGTTTCCACCCTTTTATTTTTTTCATATTTTATTTTTGTTCCTTTACTTTTTTTTTTCTTTTTTTTTGCTCTTACTTTGTGTGTGAGGATTTTTGCTTTGGTTCTAAGGGATTTATGAAGCAACCAAGAATTAAACAATTTTTTTTGTCAAATAAGAAAATGTTAAATTAGTCAGCAATATAATAAAGGTAATCCTAAACTACCTTTCAGTTTCCCTTACAGCTTTTGGGGAGAGCATCAAAGATGAAACACACAAAGACACACAAACATAGTGTTCCAGTTTTTCATGCTTTATGTTTAAATGTTGATATAATTTTTCATGATAGAATACAGTAAAAATGAACTACAGTGATGTTACTAGATAGAAAGTTTCGATGGAAGAAATGTGAATCCCTGTGTCACATTCCTCTGCCTCTTAAGATTGTGTTTCTGACCTTGAGCTTGGTAACTGATAATCTAGTTTGTTATAATTATGTATGAGGCAGAATAAGTAGAAAAATGAAGTGTTCTGTTAAATAAAGTCTATACTCTATGGTATATTTGTTATGAGACATCACTTTTATCTGCATCTTTTTTTAATATTTATTTTTGTTATGCATGCAAGAGCTGGGGTGCAAGCCAGAGATGGGGAAAGGGGGTGGGAGTATTCATCAGAGAAAGAGTGGATAGCAGAAAAGGCAGATCTACTGAAATACACTGCAAATGCAAAGGGGAGCATTGGGCAAGACAGGAGAGATCTGCTGGGCCATGGGGGTTAGGTCCCAAGCAGGCGATTGAACTCAAATTGAACTAGTGCATCAGTGGCTGGCTATGTAGCTTGATAGTGCTGAGACTAAACTCCTGCGCCACCAGGGAGGCCACATCTGCATTTTTTAAATTTACTCTCTAATTCAGAGCTATAAGCCAAAAAAAGTAAGGTCACCAGAGACTGAATTATGGATAAATAAGGCAGTCATTTATAAATGATATTCACTTAAACAGAACCGTATCTGAAAAATTATTCAAAGACATTGTTATAATTTGAAAATTTGTTTTAACATGTATATCTTGCAGTAAGATTTAAAATATTAAAGTATGTCATAGACATCAAATATATTGCCCTAAAAACATGCATATATGCAACATAATTATAATGAAAAAAATAAATGTATATATTCATTTGCTTGATTTCAAATTCTTTGGCATTTTAGGTGCTTTTGAGACAGACAAACACATATAATGTGTATGTGCATGCATGTATGAACAGATATATTCTGAACATAAATATACCATGTCTTTACAAAAAAAATGCAAAGGAAATTTATGAAACATAGACTGCTAATTAAATTCTCCTTTGAATTTGAAGTATACCATTTTGCAAATAGATATTACTCTCTTTGTTCTAAATGACCATCTTAGAACTTACATCTATGGTAAGTTCAAAGTTGTTATAAATCAATTCCTCACAAAATAGGAAATGTTTCAGATGTTTAATTTTATGTAAAAGTATCACATCGTTTATTTAAAATAGTTCATTGTTGTTTGGGAGCTACACTGACCAAATACATTGTTCTTCATATTCTTACAGCAGCTAGTAAAATCCTTTACTCATAGTAGACATAAAGCACTTAATGATTAAATGGATGTAATTATTTATCTAAAGTGTATATGCTATGAGTTGTAATTAGACTGTTCAATATGAACTACATTCAAAATACAAATTATTAAGGATAATTGTGAATTACACTATGTTATGAATTCTGCTTATACTGTGGTACTTTAGGTTTTCTAATAAATATTATCTACATTAAAGTGTCATTAAAGTTATATCTGAGCATTTCTTAGAACTTATAATATCAGTAAGTGGAAAAATTGATGGTGCCAGAAAGCTTCAGATAAACATTTCTTACTTTGCAGAATGGTTTCACGCCTTTGTATATGGCAGCGCAAGAAAACCACCTGGAGGTTGTAAAGTTCCTTCTTGATAATGGTGCGAGTCAAAGCCTTGCCACAGAGGTAAGATGTTTTGGTTTCTTCTAGGTTTAAGTTCATTTGTTTACAGGACGTTTTGTAAATCTTGGACTGACTTGTAACATTGAGAATTTGTCCCCTTATGTCTCAATTCCACTTGTTTATTAATGTGTGGGTTCATGAGTTTTTATGAAGTACATTAGAAAGTCTGCTTTTAATCCTTAAAGCATAGATTCCTTTTCTATCCATGAATGTCTGGCTTTGCGCTATTTAATATTTACATGTTTACCTGAGAACGCTCTTCTCTCGTAATTTTGCCTCAAAGAAAACCATCGTTTTGAAATATTTTTGTTATTAAGCATTAACTTGAAATCTATTTTTCTCCAAATTTAAGTTAACCTAGTTAACTAATTCACACTTCTAAACAAAACTATTATACATTTTAAAGATTTAGATAAAGGTGACATTTGAAAAAAAACTTTGCAACCTTGAATACAAGGGTTATTTTAATCTAAGAAGTTATCTAAGTCTTTGGTACAGTCTGTGGTAATACGGTATCAGAATGGAAGGTTGATACTATTTGTGAAGTTTATCACTAGAAATCTATTGCTCACAATGAAATACCAATGTTTTGAGGCTCTTTATTTCTAACAAAATGAATTAGAACAAATGCAGAGTTATCTGTGTCATGATATCACACTTCTGTCTGGCATTCTGGTGTGTTTCCTGAATGATACAAGAAAGAAGGCAGTAAAGGAATCGCATATAACCTTACCCACATTTTGTGATGCCTCCCAGGGAAATCACTAAGTCAATGAAAAAGTAATCTGCATAAAAAGAAATGCAAAGTATAAAAATATCCGCCCTCTCATTCATAGTCAAAGAAATGTTAATTTATTAATCAGGGAAAAAGTGAAATCTAATCTGTCGCCCATGAAATGAGGACAAAATTTGAGGCGTAGTTGAGATTGAAAATTGCGTACAGTATTGATGAAATTCATAATTGATTATAGCACTTGTGTTGAACTTTTGGAAACTATTAAAATGTACCAGAAAATATTGTTTACCTCCCTTTTTACTTAGCAATTCCTAGTAATTCCACATGTAAGAATTTATATTACAGTCATAATAAAGGAAAGTGCAAAGTTAGTATGTAAGTTCATTAACATAAGTAGTACCAATTTTTTAAGTGGAAAGAAGCTAAATATACATGAATATAGAACCTGCTTAATAAATCTTGTGATATTAATGCAAAAATGTAATAGAACATATTGAAAATGAGACCAGATGATCTGTCCTGATAGAGGAAAATGTCGTCATACAATATTGTTACAGTGGTTTGCATTGAAAAGTAGGAGGCAACCTTAATTTTCCTTTTATATCCTTCAGGACTGTTGGGAATTTTTGTAATGAGAATGTATTGTTTTTATAATAATGCTCTTAAAAATAAGAAATTACTGCTGGTTGATAACAAAAGAACAAGCATTTAATAATTGGAGCACAATACCCCTCCTCATACTTGGGGAGCAGCTGGCCTGGGCACAGTGCCTCAGGTATAGGCAGGTCTTATTGTTACAGGGCAGCCCCGATTTAAATGGGGAGCCTGTCTGTGGGTTCTCACCCATGCACTTAAAAGGGACTTATAAGACTTAACTGCAGACATACACAATAAAATTAATAAAAAAGTGTTTATTTACAAAAAGGGAAGGGAAAAAGCTAAAGAATAAATTGGTGAATGCGTCCTACCAGTTCTGCTGAGCTGGAATCTTAATGGCACACTCAAAAAACCTGGCGATCCACAACCACAAGCAATAGCCCCCTTCAAAGTTCACATGTCTGGTTTTGAAATCCCAAAACCATTTCTTAACTCCACCCTCAGTCCTCAGCATCCTTCCTTCAGTGATGAAGGCATTCTGGAATTGTTAGCCCTAGGTGTCTTTGATCTCTCTGGCTTGAGGTGGGGGTAGGGTCCTGGGACACTCCCCTTTCCTGAGGACCACCCTCTTACATTATCACAGTGTTGGGGAGAATGAAGACAGGAGAGTGGCTGTTGGATAAAAGAAAGTCCACTCCCATTTTTACATGGAAATACCAAATATATGATCGACTAAATGAAAATGATTTCATCGTGCTTTCTTCACGTGTGACAGTTAATATTCTTTTCTGTGATACACAGATCCCCAAGTATCTCTCCTTCAGGAACAAACATAGGCCCAGCTTACTAGTAATGGATACAAATTACCTTGTAAACTAACCACCACTTGTTCATCCAGTTCTCCAATTTTTTTTAAACTTTCAAGATCCAAAAGAGACCCTATAACCAACGTGTAAAGAGATACATTACATGAGCTCCTCAAACCAATAGTCTTTTGGCAAATATTTAAAAATATTTTTACACTTTTGTATTCATTTCATGATATTTCCATAATTTAAAATTTCCAATAGTCTTTTGGCAAATATTTAAAAATATTTTTACACTTTTGTATTCATTTCATGATATTTCCATAATTTAAGAAAGAAAACAGGGTGGGGAAGAAATTAAGGCAGCATATATGCAATCGGTTCTTATAATGCAGGAGAATAGCAGATAAAAAAATGAGAAAACTGACCAAATTGATCATGAAATATTACCACTTATCTACATCTATACATAGACCTTTAAAAAATAAGATTATTTTTTTTAACAGCAGAATAGCATTTCCCTTCCTTCCTGAAATACCATGGGTCTTGGTCACAAACACAAGGCAAGAGACTCCCAGGCAAGGATAGGATCTAGTTTTTCTCCAGCTGGAAGCAACTAGCAGAACAACCAGAAGACACAGGACACTTGACAATGTCCACACACATTCACTGTCTCCCCTTACTTGGGTCAGGCTAGCTGAAGGCATACATATGGGGGTTCCCAAGTGTCCTGGGTCAGACAAACCCAGACTTCCCACTGTCAAGAAAAAGGGGGGGAGGGGGAGGAGAAGGAATGTTCTGTCAAATAACAAGTAGTCACATCTTTGTCTTCATGAGGTTTGCTGGTGCCTCCTTACATCAACAGCAGCTATTTGTTTATTTAAAGGTATCTGAACTTTTGTTTATTTAAAGGTATCTGATTTTTTTTGTCTTCTTTTAGCTTATTTGTATTCGAGAATTAAACAGCAGCAAGATATAGTTGTTTTATTCATACAATGTACTAACCATGCTATTATTGCTCTTCCTTTTTTTTTAAAGATTTATTTATTTATGCATACAAGCTGGGGTACAGGCCAGAGGCATGGGGTGGCAAGAGGGTTCTCGAGACACAGAGTGGGGAGCAGAACAGGCAGATCGACAGAAATACACTGCTGAGGGGAGCAGCAGGTGAGGCAGGAGAGGTCTGGCTTGCCATGTGAGAATCTCCCCGGTCAGGTGTTCAAACTCGCATCACCACTACTGACAGCTCCACAGCACAGCGCTGCGCCACCAGGGAGGCCCTGTTATTGCTCTTCTTAAGGATGCTATTTGTATTACTTGTACAGAAATCTGTATTTACAAAACAAATGGTAGGGAGAAAGTAAAGGATCATTTGAATTGCAAGTTTTAATAGGCATTTCCATTTATTACATGATGTGATTTTTGCCAAGTTCTTTCAATACATTTTTCCCCCTAAATACCTTGTGTATATGTAGCAAGTCTTCAGCATGATTGCGGTTTTAAAGTCTTTTCTCTGTTACTGTGTAGTGCATATTATTTATTTTCCCTTATCTGTCTTCTTTTGCTAATTAAGATTCTGAAGCACAAGGCATATTACCTAGCTATTATATGTCAGACTCTACACAAAGCAGTAGAGTGCTGCTTTGGAAAGCCTATTACATCACCTTTTAGCTTATGTTTCTTTCTTAAGAGTAACCACGCAAAACAACCCAAACTATTTAAACTTGGTTTGGAAACAGAATCTGGAGCTGCTAATTCTAGCTATTAACACCTTAGAGCTGGGATCTTTGTATCTTTAATTGGCTTATGCAGGAAGCACTTTCTTGCCGATGCTAATCACCTCAGTGGCAGTTTATTTTCTGGTGCAAAGTAGTCTCCTTTATGTATAGGCCCTGTGGATTTACAAATTCATATGCATGGAACTGTAGCCATAGCCCTTTAGTTTTGATTCAGAACACAAGCAAGCTGTCATTTGTATGCTTTAAGTTTTGTTCAGATTTTAATGGCAAGATGCAAAATTTACTCTTAATCTACAGTTTTTCTTTTATCATTCCTTCAAAAAACAATGTACTTTTGAGGTTTTTTGCAAAGATGATAGATTACATAAATTAAAAAGTACAATGAAAAGCAAAAAGCAGTAAAGGTCACTGCTAATTTTCCTTAGAGATAGCATTTTGTTTATTTAAATATTGGTATGAAAATGAGATAATTTATTTGTGCAGCTCTGTAGATTACTTTTGTCATAATTACATTCTAATCTTTATGTCCTCAGGTGTAAACCTGTCATATTCTGGTCAAACTTTGGTTGTATCCAAGCTTTTTTTAAAATCTTACTTTGGCTAACAGGAATATGATGGTTACACTAATGGTTATCCTTTTCTTCTTCTGGGTCTTCTTGGATAGCAAAGATGACAGGATTTGGTAGAACTTAAGCTAGATTGTGAAGCATGGAGAATGACATTTCAGGCGGGTTAAATAGCTGGAGTATAGGCACCAGGATAGTAATTAGTCTGCACAAGCATAGTTGGTAAGGAGACTATATATATGAAAGGATTTATTCAGGGGAGCCTATAAACAGTGTTATCCCTTAGTTGCTTTGGGTCAATATTTTGTACTTCTTTGAATATAAACATGCTGATTTGCAGTCAAACAGCAGGGAGAAGCCCTTATCTATTTTCTAGTCAGGAAAAGATGGGAAGTGGTGTTTGAAGAAGACCAACAAGATATCAGTGTGCAAGTATATTCTTTCTGCCTTGTAAATTCTCTTCTGTTGGAGTGTCTCCCCTATTTGTACAAGGACTACAGAAATAAAATATTATGACCCAAACAAAGTGATAAGTCACTTACTTGCCAGTTCTCTAGGAAAAATAATTTTTAAATGTTCTTTTGAGTGGATGATAATGAAAGCATTGCAGAGTTAAGATTTGAGTCAGGATTTCCCACTCTGTACTGTTTATTTTTTCAGTGAGCATTACTCGTGAAATGTAGAGCTGTCTTCTCTTTGTCAAGGCACAAGGCAACACAGTGGGGAGATTCAAACTGTATAGATGTGCATGTGTCTGAATTTATTCTAGTTATATTTTGCCTGAGCCTTTTGTGTTCTTTCCTCATAGCCAAAGAAGCCAGGAGCCTTTCATATAGACCTTTCTTACAATAGCATTAACTATGTTTCATTCATTCATGTGGACTGACAGCACCACAGATATGGCAGGCAATAAGGCACAGTGATGAACCAGAAAAGCAAACTACCTGGTTTTAGAATATCTGATTTAAATTTCTAGATTTAATTAAATTAATTAAATGAGCTCCTTTGAAAATGTTTCCCCTATTTAACCTGAATATGATTTACACTAAGGTTATTTTATGAATATAAAATGATGGCATCTTTTTCTCTATATGTAAGGCTTTTGTGTATTTCCAAATTTGACTCAAGTAAGGTCTATCACTTTTTAACAGAACCAAAACCCTATAAACTATTAAAATTTCTTGTTTTCTGTTTTGTTAAAACTATATTTTGAAAATGTCTTGTCACATTTGTGTCTACATAAATATTAGTATTAATATTTATGTTAACCTTCAACAAAAACTGACACTCGACCATCTTCTTATTTGTTAATTGTGTTAAAAAAAATCCCTTGGCTCCTGTCTTGACCTGTCCACTTATTTGCAGGATGGCTTCACACCATTGGCAGTAGCTTTACAACAAGGTCACGATCAAGTGGTTTCACTCCTGCTAGAAAATGACACTAAGGGAAAAGTGCGTCTCCCAGCTCTTCATATTGCTGCCCGAAAAGACGACACGAAAGCTGCTGCCCTGCTCCTGCAGAATGACAACAATGCAGATGTGGAATCCAAGGTGAGACCCAAGGGCAGTGGCCTGTCATGCAACTCTCCTTTGTCAGGCACCCAACCTTTAAGAATGCCTGGTCTCCCTCTTGGCAAGCTATGCCAAAAATGTAACTTGAATGGAAGATTTGAACATACATGTCCAAGTCAGCCAATTGATGGTGCACCCCCCCCTTAGCAGATAAGGCCAAGAGGTACCTGTGGATGCATGCTAACAGGGAGGCCACCCCAAAGGAAAATGACTTATGTACACCTAGTGTTTCCTTCCTTTTAATATGTACTTGTAAATGCAGTAAACACTTCAGCTCAGACTTTAGGGTGAAAAGATGCAAAAGGCTAAATGGCAGTGTACACAAATAAACCTTTGTGGATATCTGAGATAACAGGCCACATACTGAGTATTGACCCTCTGCAGAGAGTGTGCCAGCCCCGAGAATCCCAGCCAAAAGTTTGCATGGTTTTGACACGTATGACTTGAAAATCTCTGTGAAGGAAATGTGGCATTTGGAATAGGTCATTGTGTAGCCCTTCATTCAGACTAGCTTTCTTTCTGTGCCTATTGTGCTTCCATCATACCCCTCATCTCCATTACTTAGTTGTCATGAGCTTTCTGCAATCCATATCACCGATAGCGAACTAACCGTTCATTTTTTCCTCCTCTTTGCTTCCAAATGTGTTAACCTAGATGGTGGTGAATAGAACAACAGAGGTATATATATAATACATATACATATAATCTGTATCTGCTTCATCATGTTCCCATTACTTAGTGCTGCTGCCTCATTTCTTTCCCTTCTTTGTGTTGCCTTCTGTAGGCTTACATACCTGCTTTATACCCCACCCCCAAAGTAGCATGTGCCAGAGAAGACTGTAGTTTGCTTTACCAGGGCTTTCTGCAGCTGAACCTGGTATTTGAAAGGAAGAATGAGGAATCTGTGAAACTTAAGGATATTGCAATAGAGTTTTGTGAGATGAAGAGTTTTGACACTGTAGATGCTTAACAGCTATGTCTAAAGCTGCAGACAACCCTGTCATTCTATTTCTCTAGGACTGATTCTTTAGAATTCTGCATGACACTTACCCTCAGTAGTGTCAGCAAAAGGAAACTGACCTCAGAATGGTACAATTTGATCTACCCTTCCACAAGAGTCAGTGAGATAGCTAGCATGGCTTAGAAGCTTGCTAACAATTTAGAAATGCATCTAGTTCCTAGAACGTTTCAGTCTTTGGGGACTAAGTGAATTGCTGCATGTTTTAGCATTTTTTTAAGGAAGTAAAATGATCATGGTATGAATAAGCCAGAAAAAGTGTTACTGAATAGGTATTTGCTAATAAAGAGACCAACTTGTGGGTTCTTTATGGAATACAATCAACCATTATACAACACTAATCATAGTAGTACCTCTTCCCCCAAAATTGCTTTTATCATCAAAATTGGGTTTTTCTGTTAGTTAATTTGATCCCATATTGAATATATAAGAATATTTCAATTTTCACAAAGAATTTCAATGGGTGATTTTACCATCATTAATAAAACAGTGATACTAATCAAGCTTTCTATAAGCCATAAAGATTGCTCTTATCATCCTATTTTCACTTTTTGAAATGTTGACTTTTGTATAGTTCTATAATTGCTGAAATTACTCTCTACCCTTGGTTTCTCTCTGGCTACTCGTCCGCCTCCTAGTTTGGCATTTATTTGAAACCCCATGAGCCATTGGCACTATGGAAAGAAACCTAGTACAGAATGGAATGTGGACCTCAGCATATTTTGCTTCCTCATTTTTACTTGGGTGGAGTTTTGGTGTTAACATATCAAGGAGCCGACAGGAGTCATTTGAATGTCTGCTGTGTTTTCTTTACAGAGTGGCTTCACTCCGCTCCACATAGCAGCTCACTATGGAAATATCAATGTGGCCACGTTGTTGTTAAACCGCGCAGCTGCTGTGGACTTCACTGCAAGGGTAAGAACATTGCTCTGTGGCATGTGCATAAAGCATTTGAAATGGATTCTTGACTTTCCTTTCCCAACATGGGGAGGAAGTTGAGACAAATGACCTTCCAGGGTCCTTCCAGTTAGTGCAAGCTTTGATTTTTCTACTTGTCTTAGTGCAGTCTCTTGCTTTTACACAGGTGTGCCTATCTCTGGGCATGAAAAGGAAACCAAAATTAGGGTGGCATTGAGGGGCAGGTGATAAATATATAAGTAGATATATGGAAGATGTAATTCAAGTAATTATAACGGGAATATACACACTTCCCCCCAGTCAATTTCTGAGGCTCTTAGCAACTGGTAACTCAGTAGTAAGAGTGCCCTAGATCTCATTGTCTTAACCTTGCAGGTGGAAATGGCTAGAATATCTAGATGAGGTCCACACTTTAGAACCCAAATAATAGAGACCCATCTTTTGTTTCTGTCTTCTATAAATTCCTGTGATGAACAAGATTCTGTAACCTGAATAAGGTCACCTTCGCAGAAAAATGAATTACAGTTATCATGTATACACAACTTGGATATCAGTTCCGAATCATACTGCTCTGAACATGGAAACTTGTTTTGTGCTAGACTTGGTCATCAGAAATGTCATCATTGGAAGTGGAACTGAAGTAGGAAGCAGAATTGGGCAGTGACTTAAAGTGAGGACTCATGATATAGACTCCCCCTGTTCATGTTTTGGCACTAGCTCTCTGTCCATCAAGCTCCTCACCTATAAGATGAAATAATGTAAATTATAATATTGATTATAAATAATACAATAATAAAAATCACACCACTCCCTCATTGGGCCACTGTATGAAAGCTCTTAGCACAGTATCTGGCATTGGACCACATCATCAACCGCAAGCAGCAGCAAGGATGTGATTCCACGTGCTGTTTTCCCTAAACCTCACTTAGTATAGGAGAAATGGGACTAGATCAGGTAAGGAAATAGGATTAGGATACTAGCAATAATGATAGTATCTGTAGTAGCAGTAAAGATAATACCATACTTAAAGTCCCTATGGGACGCTGCCAGGCAAAGCATTTTTAGAACATTTATTATTATATCAAGGAAAGTGTCCTTTATCCCTGTTTTACAGAAGAAGCAACCAGAGGTTAGAAGTAAGAAGAAACTGGATCACAGAGATGGAAAATTAGAGGAGGCAGGATTTCAGCTCCTCAGCTCTTGACTATACCAGTATCTGTCTCCCTTTAAGTAACTTGAGGAGTTCGTTTTCTTAGCCTTCTTAGCCTTCATTACTATTGTAAAAACTAATAAGAGCTTAGACTGTACTAATATAAAAGGTATTTCTTACCCTATTGTTATCAGTCTGCTAAAAGCCTTTACCAGTTTAAATGACACCAGAGATTCACTCTAGACCTCTGTTTCTGTTGCATTAACTGTATCCTTAGGATTGGGTGACATGGCAGACCCAATTCCCAGGCTGGCATTTTGCAGGACAGAGTTAAACACTTCTTTAAGCTACATATCCAGGGGACATATCAAAGTTGAAACTGAAGTTCATGTCTTTGAGATACATTCTTCTGGTTTGATTTCTATAATTCATAGTGTAATGGAAAACCTCATTAAGTTACATCTTCTAATTAGGACATTTGGAAAATTCATGTCAGGATGGTGTTTGCAGTTTGCACCACTGTTGTGAAATTTCTTGATGCTACTGGGAAAAAGACTGGGGCATGTTTAAACAATTTGAGAGGAGAAATTTCAGTATCTTTAAACTCCTTTAAATGATTCCAAAACACCCATTTATATTAACACAATGACTGTGTTAATTGCAAATAATGCTTTAATTTATTGATTAGAGATTAATGGAGACCTCAGACCCAGGGGTTTGTTTAGGTTGTTAACCTTGCCTGAGTCACCATATGTAATTTAAAATAATCACACTGTGCTTTTCTTTGAAATATGTTAAAATTCAGACTTTTTTACTAATCAAGAACACATTTTCTCCAGGCATTCCAAATGAATGAGGCCTCATAGCCTTCTGAGCTGAAGGCTGTAGTGGAATTTGATTATACTTTATAGGAAGCATGCTCTGTTGTTTATACCCTCAGAGTGCATGCTCCTTTCTGCATTTGGTGATTGATAACCTGCTTTAGGGTATGTGAGAAGAACCGGCCTTCATAAAGAACTTAAACTAAGGTACCTACTAGTTGCCTCAAAAATACCATTTTTGGTTGCAAATCTCTACTGATTCTACTATTTAATAATCTTCCATGTGTACTTTTGTACTAAAGAGGCCTCTTCCAGCCCAACCTCACTGTAGTCTTTCTAGGACACAGAACTGATTATCATGTTCTCTCAGGAATGAGCAGAAATAGCAGAGAAGAGGCCTTGGAACACAGATGGGAGCAAATTTCACCTGTCCAGAACAATAATAGGGAGGATCTTTAAGTCATAATTGCTAAGAATTAGCTGGAAATCATAACCATAAAGGATCTTTTTCAGGAACAATTTTTTTTCCAATTGTGGTAACAGTGGTTTACAACATAAAGTGGTTAGATTTCTAGGGTTTGTTACTACTTTGACTATCTGATCCATTGTTTTGCTTCTCTGTATTCTACATATAAATGACACCATGCAATATTTGTCTTTCTCCTTCTGACTTATTTTGTTCAACGTGATTGCCCCCAGCCCCATTCAAATGGCAAGAATTTATCTTGATAAATAGTTGCGTTATATTCCATTGTGTGTATATACTACATCTTCCCATGCATGCTCTAAATTGGCAGTGTCCATAGTTTGGCTATTGTAAATAGTGTTGCAATGAAAATGGGAGTGCACATTTCCTTCTGAATTAGTGTTTTTGTATCCTTCGGGTAAATAACTAGGAGTGGAATTGTTGGGCCATATGGTAGATCAATTTTTAATCTTTGGAGAAACCTCCATATTCTATAGGGAGTAGATCAGTGTACATTCCACCAACAGTCTAAGAGGGTTCCTTTTTCTCCACATCCTTGCCAACACTTATTGTTTCCAGTTTTTATTACATGGGCCATTCTCACTAGTGTGAGGTGGTATCTCATTGTTGTTTTGATTTGCATTTCCCTGGTGGTAAGTGATGATGAATATTTTCTCATCTGTCTGTTGGCCATCTGTGTGTCTTCTTTGGAGAACTGCCTATTTAACTCTTCTACCCATTTTTTGAATGGGTTCATTTTATTTTTGTTTAACTGTAGGAGTTCTTTTAAACTTTGATATCAGCCTATCTTTTGATGTATGGTGTGCAAATATTTTCTCCCACTCATTTGAGTGTCTTTTTGTTTTAGTGATAATTTCTTTGACTGTACAGAAGCTTTTTTATTTGATGTAGTCCCAATTGTTTTTATTCTCTTTTTGTTTTCTTTGCTATTGGAGATGGGTAGACAATGAATCTGAAACCTATGTTGTAAAATATTATGCCTATGTTTTCTGCTATGTATTTTATAGTTTTAGGTCTTAAATCCAAGTGTTTGATCCATTTTGAGCTGACTTGTGTATGGCTTGTGACAGGAATGAGTTTTGGATAGAGATATTGATTAGAAGATTGCAAGTAAATTAAGAAACAGCAGCAACCTTTGTTTAGGGGGCTTTGATTTCTATTTCCTGGCCATCACAGGTCATTGAAGAAAGGTAGATATGGTCTTGTAGTTTTTGTGGTGCAGGATGACTGTCTGCTAGCCAAGAGTGCAGGGGAATAAAAGTAAGGATGTTTCTGGAATCATTTGTATGCAGAAAATGTTCATTTCCAAAGTAGATATGAGGCAGAAAAAAAAGTGTGACTAAAGGGAATACACAATAGAACAGATTGTTTTCTATGCTTCTTTGTAAGGTTAGCTAATTTATGCAGCAATAAAGCAGACCCTAGCCAGTGGGGAATGTATACTCCCGAGTAACAATTATGGTAACCAATTTAGAGCATGCTTACTTGTTTTACTAACACCTTCCATTAGATTTTTATTATGTTGTCAATTTTAATTTCTGTGTTGTAATTTTACTATATATATGTAGGGTGTTTTATCTGACATCTTGAATATTTCCTTGTGGATTACCCATGGAGACCTGTTCAACCTCGTGAGCCCTCTACAGGGAGTTAATGGAGTCACTGCTGAGCACTGCAGTGCAGCTCAGCGCTCCACATTCTCTGAGCTGAGTCAGCTGAGATGCTGTTGATGCTTTCTGAATTTATGTGTGACCCTTGCTCTTTTAGTAAATCATTCTAGCTCTCTTGAGGAAGAGAACATAACTAAACACATCAGAGCTGCTACTGATTATCATTCTACTAAGGAACATTTAAACGCTGAAGTAAGTAAAGGCTAGATTATATTATGTGCATGGCAGCAGAGTTTATTGAATTGATGGAAGAAGATAGATTAATACATTGCTGGCTAAGAGTTTTTCATCACATATAAAGAATCACCTAACCTAATCTG
>PVIJ01016779.1:0-31599 GCA_004024925.1 Scalopus aquaticus | reverse complement strand
CAAGGGACCATGGAGATGGATCACAGGTGAATTGGTGGTGGGCTACCCAAGGGGAATACAAAATGTAAAAGACATAAATAACAATAAAAATATATATTAAAAAAAAAAAAGAATTAGGTCTGGCCTCCCTGGTGGCGCAGTGGTTGAGCGCTGCACTGTGGAGCTGTCAGCAGCATGCGATGGAGTTCTCCGCCCAGCCGGGGAGAATCCCACATGGTGTGGCAGACCTCTCCTGCCTCGCCCCGTTGCTCCCCTCAGCAGTGTATTTCTGATCTACCTGTTCTGCTCCCCACTCTGTCTCTGGTGAAGCCTCTCGCCAGCCCATGCCTCTGGCCTGTACCCCAGCTTGTATGTATAAATAAATAAATCTTAAAAAAAAAAAAGAATTAGGTCTTTCTCATCTCAGCTTTTCTAAAATAAACATAACTGGGAACTTTGTTTGCTTTGACAACAAAACTAAGTTGGGGGGGTGGGGTGGAGCAGAGATTAGAGGAAATATTAGAGTTGCTAGAGTTCTCATGTTTTATACCAGGAAGTCCATTTGAAACCTAGGCTTTTAAGCAATGACTCTTACTGCTCGATGTTTTCCTTTGTCTTTTTTTTATTATTATTTCATAATCTGGGAGGGTTCTTTTAGAACCTTTAAAAACCAAAATGGAAATGAAAGATTTGAAGTTTAACTATTCCTGCAGTTTCACTTCAATTTCTTTTTGTTCTACTAAAGACAAGTAGAAAAAAAATTAAAATTAGAATTCATATTTACTCATTTTAAAAGGATTTCTATCACTCATTATACATGCAAAGAAAACATTTTGGAATGTGATGTTCATCTACTGTATTTAAATTTTTATTGAGGTGTAGCAGACATAATAAAATTTACTCAGAAGTACAATTTAATGATTTTTAGTAAATTAACGAAGTTGTGCAATCAATACTATAATCTAAATTTTAGAACATTACCATCACACCCAAAAGAAACCTTTTGCACTTTTGCAATTTCTGTTCCCACCCCAGATCTAGACTGCCAGTGGCTTACTTTGTCTGCAGAGATTTACTTTTCATAATATTTCATATAAACATAATCATATGATGTGTGTGTTCCTTTGCATCTGGCACTTTCACTTTGCATGTTTTTGATGTTTATCCATATTGTAGCATGTATCAGTGACTTGTTCTTTTTTATTACTGAATAGTATTCCAATTATGAATCTACCACATTTTGTTCATCCAGTCACAAACTGATGAAAATTTAGATTTTTTGCATTTTAGTAATGATGAATGAGGTTTCTATTAACATTAATGCCCCTGTATTTTTGTGGATATGTTATTTCTCTTGGGTAGATACCAGAGGGTGGAATTTTTGGGTCAAATGGTAAATTTATGTTTAATGTTTTTTAATAGCTAAAAGTTGCAACTTTGAAAAGTGACTACATCAGCTTACATTTCCATTGGCAGTTATGAAGACTCCTATTTCTCTATATCTATGCCACCATTTATAGTGGGAGGAGCAGGAAGAAGAGGTTTATGCCACCTTTTCCTGACCAGAAACCCCTCACTTACTGAGTTTTATGTCTTTTGAGCTATTAAAATTTTAATTTTTTCCTGTTTTGCTAACTTAGACATGGTTACGTTATGGGTATCAAAAATCCCAGAGACCTTTACCCAAACAGGCATTTAACGTATTTTCTCAAACTTATAATGTTAATGACATTGGAAGAAAATAAAAACGGATATGTCAACACAACAAGATAAAACAAAGTTCAGCTTAAGGAGTTGTGAGTGTGTGTGCATCTAAGGAGATGTGTGTGTAAATGTCCTTAAGTTGAACTTTGTTTTATATATAACTTTGTTATATATATAAAGGCACTGCTGAGAAACACACACATACCACCCCCCGCCCCCCCGTGCCCCTACCCCCTGTACCCTTTCTTTCAGGCCATCTTCTTCCAGTCTCAAGCAGGGTCTTTACATCAAGCAGAGTTGGATTCCAGAAACCTTCAAAGGAACCTGGAAATATGGGAGGCTATGGTAGAGTCTACTATAGGGAGGGCATAGCCCTATCCTCTAGGACTCTGGAGTGGCAGAACCCACCTGGATGCCTCTGCTTGGGGAATCTCAACTCTGCCAGAAGAATGGTGACAGGAGATAGGCAGCTCCAGAACTTCCCCTGCAGGCCTGGTTCTCCTCTGATCTCTAGTGGGGAATAAGCTTAATCTAATCAAGTCCATTAAGCTATACCCAGGCCAGAGTATTATTTATTTATATACTGTGTTATTTGCAAGAACAAATTAGAGCAATTTTAATGGCTGTAGAATACTATACAAGAAAATGGTAGTTCAATGTAGGCAAAAAATAAGAGTAAGAGAAACAAGGAACAGGAATAAAGCTGATACAAAACTGCTTCT
The DNA here is from genome assembly GCA_004024925.1 of Scalopus aquaticus. Lineage (NCBI taxonomy): Eukaryota > Metazoa > Chordata > Mammalia > Eulipotyphla > Talpidae > Scalopus > Scalopus aquaticus. The sequence continues at coordinate 29,194 of PVIJ01016779.1, read as the reverse complement.
CTGTGATTTTCTCAACTTGGAACACATAGCCCATGAAAAGGGACTGTGGTGGAGTACTTCCTTTGACATCTCTGGATCCTGAGAAGCACTCAGGACCAGGAAATGTGGGGGTAGCACGGTAGACTCCTAACCTGGAGGGATCCTTTTGATACACTACAGAGGGAGACAGGGTCCATGAAATTTCCCTATGTAACTCTATAGAGTCCCTGCTCCTGAAACATGTTTGATTTCTTCTAAAATATTCCTGAGTTCTCACTTAAGAATGGCCATGGTTTGAACAGTTTAACCTAGTTGAAGATTCAGGCTAAGTTCCTAAGAGATCACATCCCAGTTAGAGTTCATTACAAGTCATAAACTATCTAAATTTGCAGAGTGTGAACCAAGGCTAAAACTACAGTCATTATCTCCCTCAATTCTTGTTTTTAATACTCTACTTGAGTCTCAAAATTTAAGGCCAAACTGTTAGAGACGGCTTGCATTGTCCCTCCTAGGTCAACTGGAACGCCCCTTCCAAGTCAGCTGGAAATCCCGGTGACATGTGGGAGCTGAGATGTAGATGTAGCCATGGTAGTGCTGTGCCCGGTGATTAAATGACCACACTCCTTCCACTGTGGGAGCTGTTTCTCTCCTGGGGAACAGAAAAACACACATACAAAAAATCCAGTCAGCTGGGATCTACTACCTATGCATAGAGTACATGGGGGCGCTAGATTCTCGAGTAAATCCTAGATGAGTGGTGGCCACTGAGACAGCAGATCTGAACCTGAAAAATACTTCTTGATTCCTCATGAAGCCTGTCTTGCCTGAGCTTAGGCTTCTCTTCTTTCCTACCAGTCCGGAGCTACCCTCAAACACCTTTAATTTCTTAATCATTACTCAGTCTCCTTCACTCTGCCTTGCTGATTTTTTTTAACATGTTCAAGTCTCCCTCAGCCTGAAGAAAAGGTATCCCATTCCATTCCTAGTCAATCCTACCATTCATTCAGGGAGATGTGGCTCGGTTTTCCCTGGCTTGTTCATATTCTCCTGAACCATTCCTTCTAAGCCTTTTCTAAACAGTTTGCCACCACACCTTAGTATTTCTCTGAAGTTATTTTTCAAAGATCATTAACAATCTCCTACTGACAAAATTCAATGACTTTTATTCCACTTGTTCTTTCAGCTTTTTTAACATGCTCTATGAGGGCTAGGACCATGGTTTACATTTCTCACATTTCTCTCATTATTTTACGAATCATTTTTTCTATCAGTTTTGAATATCGACAGTCCATGATTGTGACCTTTCTTATTTGAAGTGGCAAAATAAGGTATCTGTCACAAAATATTGTATATGTATGTATATTTATGTTGCTATAAAATGTTGTGTTTTCATTTTATCAGGAAAGTGAATTTTAAAGGACATGATTTCTAATCAAAATGCTGTGGCATGGTTGCTTTCTGACAGAGTAAAGGAAAGATGGGACAAAAGGAAGTTGTACGGGGCTTGCTGAAGAAAAATCTAGACATTATTGGATATCAGACTTCTTTATTGAAAGTAGAAGATTAAGTATCCCAATGTAAAAGAACATTTTTTAAAAATTAAATCAGAGTCAAGGAAAGTGGAAAAGATTATTTTGAATTTTCTACAGAGAGTATGAGTTTAGCATTGAGAGAAAAGAATGCAGTAGTTTTCACACTATTCAGATAGGTATGTAAAGGTCAAGTTCAAAACAAAACAGAAATACCTTTTGTGAAGCCTTTCCTGATAGGGCAAGATAGGAAAAAAAGAGTTCATTTGAAAGAGACCAGGAAATAGGTAGCACTCTGTTGGAAACAACTGGAGTTTGAGGTTATGGGAAATTCCTCAACATAACTCCAACATTTTCTAATGGGCAACCCACAGAGAATGGTTCACATCTATTTCAGATTCTTAAGAAATCATGTACATGAGTCCCTTTCTTAATAAATGTTATTTTTGATAGGAAAGGTTTCCCTGTGAGTCAGTGGTTTTTTTGTTTTGTTTTTGTTTGTTAATTAATATTTCTCTGAATATTTAATAAAATATTTAGAAAGAGTATTTTCTAAAAAGTTATGGTAAAACTGTTACTGCTGAAGCTTGACTTTTAAGAAAACAATGATACATCTTAATTCTAGTCCACTTCATCTCACATGTAATCAAAGATTGCCATCTAGTGGCCTGATGGAATTATAACTTGTGGAATTAGCTGCAAAGGCCAGAGACTTCAAAAGCTAGGGAGGTGGCAGGAAAGCAGTCCAGGCCTGCAAGAGAGAAAAGCAGGAGACTCTGGCTCTACTAAAGACATTCAGAATTCAAGTTACAAACAAAACACTGTGCCCTTCAAATCAAATAATCTTCCAAATCAAGCTTTGGTCTTGGGCCTCTGTTCCCTCTGAATATGTATGGTCAGTTGAATGTGATAAAGTAAAATAACTCTTTGGGAGATAACTCTTTGAGTTTTCAGAGAGATCCAAAACAATGATGTCTTTTCAAAGTATCTTGAGTGAAATCTTTGCCTCTCAAGAGCAACTTAACAACTGAATATTGGGTTCACTTATGAATTATTTCTGTGTACATCTCGATGATAAAGGAAGCTGTGATACTTTCATAAAATGGAACAAAATTAAGTCAACAGAAAACATCACTGCCCTTCTCTTTTTCTAAGGAGGCAGCATGAGTTACTGAGAAGGGCACAGCCTTGAGCGCCAGAGGGCTGTGCTCAAGCCCTTTGATTCGCTAGTGGTGTGTCCCCTGGGTGGGTTACTTAATGTGGCTGAGCCTCATGGGGTTGGCTCATTTAATGATTTCACAGGATTAAATGAAGATTTGAAAATGGTTTACCTGAGTGTCTGCCAAACATAACTGGTATTCTTTTTACCCTTCTCCAACTTATAAGAAACCACTTAATTTAACTTGAAAAAACTGAGACTAGGACTCAGATTTTGAGCCCTAACCTGACTTTTCAATTACATTTTTCCATTGAAATGAAGAGATAGTTTAATCACTCTATGAATAAAGTCATAGTAGCTGTGCTAGTTCTGACTGATTCTGTATTTTCTCTCAGGTTGCAATATTCTTATTGTAACATGAAAAAGTTATCCGCTGTAAAATGAAGATAATAGCACAAACCTCACAGCGTGTTGTAAGGATTAAGAGAGATGTTATAGATATGTCCACAGTTCAATACCACTTAGGAAAGTACATATATGGACACAGTTCAATACCACTCAAGAAAGACACTCCTGATTTTCATTTTTACTGGTCTTTTCTTCTCATGGGACATCTGTGAGAATATGCTATAATCATCAGTGGTTACTTCATAAGTGCCTGTAGGCCTCTGCTACCTTCCTCATGTATCATTCTCACACAAAGTTTGTTCGCTGGAAAAGCCAGCACTGCAGCTGTCATATGCTTCCTGTTCCTTTGCACATGTCCTGTGTGTGAGGTTCTTAAACCAGATCAGCAGAACTTGCATTTCCAAATAACAGTTGTTATCCCTCAACATGTATAAGAGACTAAAATTTTTGTCCCCATAATACCCCTCTCCTCTGGGACTTCACCTGAGTATACTACATATCCCTTTATCTCAACTGAAGCAAAACAGAAAAAAGTTTTTGTCAAATAATGAAATAGATGGTCATGGGTAGTTTGTAAGTTGACTCTGAAGGCAACTCATGGCTATTTTTGAATGATGGCAGCACAACTTTGCAAGTGACAACATTAAAGGAATACTATCATTTGGATATATTAATCATAAAAAAATGTTTTTAAGTCACATCTGAAAAAACCAAAGGCCCCAAAGATTTGGCATCCTTCTCTGTACCCTCTTAAGGTACACCCATTGTACCCATTGCCACTCTGCCTGTTCAGTCTTCTAAAGTCTTCACCCATATTTGTTTTGTTTCAGTTTTCAAAAAGCCACTTTAACGACCCTTGATGAGGTTCTCACAGGCCTAACGGGACTTTGCACACTGGTTTGCAACACTCAGAAGTGGCACGCTTCAGTCTGTTTCTAATTTGGGTATGGAAATACGTTGCTAAGTAGGGCAAGGCAGCTATGACAGGAAGCAAAGCCTTAGTCATGAAGGCCTGCACTCAAGTCGAGTTCCACTACTCATAAGGCGCTTAATTATTCTGTGTCTCATTTCCTCATCTGTGAGATGGGGCGGGGGAGCTGCCTGATCTGCCTCACGGGCTAGACCAAGTATGAGAAGCCCCTCTGTAAGCAGCGAGCATGGAGCCTCTTCCCTGCCCTCTACACTCACTGCCTCACTTCTAGCTCTACGAGGTGTCTCACCAAGCCCACAGGGCCAATTGTACAACACAGGGAAAAGGTACCCTCAGCGGTGGTGGTACGTGATGGGGCCTGTGTCAGTTATTTTCAAGCCTGGCTGAAGGTTCCTTTCTCCCCGAATCTCACCCTCAACTGAATGCCCCAGGCTCACCGAGCGCCTCTCCACACTCCTTTTTTTCCTGCCATTCTTGTCTGGAATGACATCCAGTGAGCGGTAGCTGGGTGGCTTCTCCTCAGGCCAGTCTGGAGACTGTGAGCGATGACGAGGGTAGGCCCCCCAACGCCTGGGCTGCCTCTCCTTCTCCTCTTCTGAGCTCCAGGAACTGAGGCCAGAAGGCAATGGAGGGGAGTAGCTCCGATGCCTGCGTCTCTGGGGCCTCCAGCTATCTTCCCGGGGGCTGGGCCTGTGGGTTCTCTCTAGGTATCGGCTCCTGAGAGGGGGGTGACTAGGCTGCCAGCGGACCTCGCTGGACGAGGGGCCATCACTGAGGCTGTCCCTGTCTGACCAGGGTGTGGGTGACCCGTGCAGCCTGGCGCTGTGATGACTTCTATTCAGCTGGCCCAGCTCCCTTTGCTGCAATGCCCAGCGCTTCGGTTCCCGGTCCTGGAGCTCCTGGTGGGCATCAGGATAGTAGTGCTGCCTTCTCCCCTCCCTCAGATCCCAAGGTCCAGGCGGGATCGGGGTGAGCCGCTGCTGGCGGGAGGAGCTGCTGGTCCTCTGTGAGGATGGCAGGTCTCTGGTCAGCGGTGGCAGGTGGATAATTCTGCGTTCGACCACCTCGGAGCCCAGGGAGGACAGCATACTGCAGGGATGGCCAGGTCTGGCTTGAGGGTCAAGGGCCAGAGGCTGGGAGGGGTTGAGGTTCCGCAGCTCTTTCTCCAAATATTCTAGGACACCACTGGGGATGGGCGGGGGACCAGTGGTCTGGGTCATTGGCATCTGTGCAAGGCTGGATCTCAGGGACAAATCTGAATGGAAACAAGGACAAGAACATGCAGAATGTCTGGTCCCAAACATGCTCCTCAGAATGAGGAGACCAAAATGCCCCATTATTCAGCTTGTAGCAACCCCCTCCCATCGCCATTCATAAAGATACCCACACTCTATCATGAGGGCCCTGAGGTAGCCCCTGCTCCTACCCTTGCCCTCTGCCCTTTCCCACCCCCATATCTCTGGCAAGGTTTACCTCGCTGCAGCAGTGGGTTCATTGGATAAGATGAGAACTGGGAGCTCCTGTCCGCCCCCCAGTACAGGGGTTTTTCCATCAGCTGAGGGCCTAGAACCTGAGCCTGCTTCATGTAGTGGTGGCGGGCCAGGGCTGCAGGGGGAAAAGGAGAGACGCAGACCCTCAGCCAGGGCGAGGCCCAGGTCTCCCACTTCACTTTCTCCACCTGGCAGCCTTTCCCAAGAGACCAATCATAGCATCTCTCCTCAAAGTTCTTGCACAAGAATAAGAAGGGAATAGTTAATTAATCATCGCTCTGGCAAGGAGCTGAGAATAAATTTCCTAGGCAAGAGTGCAAGTCCTGCACCCTGGCTCTTAAAATTTGACTTCCTACTATGCTCAGTGAAATAAGCCAGAAAGAAAAAGAAAAATATTGGATGGTTTCACTTATAGGAGGAATGTAACAGAACAAAATAAGGGATCGGGAAAAAAAATAATTACAATCAATTAAAAAACAAAATTAACAAGCAACCATTAACCAGAGACACTCTGCAGGGGAGGGGGAAGGAGAGGGAGCAAAGCAAGGGAGGGACGAACCAAAGGGACTCCGGTGATGGTGCATGGATGAATGGTGATGGGAATTGTACGGGGGCTACCCGTGGAAGGAGAAAGCATGCATTGTACAGAGAGGAAGAATAATGCAAAATATTTATTAAATCAATTTTTTAAAAAAATTTGACTTCCTAGTCTCAAAAACATTTCATCATCGCACCCACTCCCAGGGTCACATAAAATATACAGGCAGATACATGGGTGTTAGCAGGCAACAAAATCTTGGGCACAGGCCAATAGGCCTGGAGCCAAATATAGAAGGTGGAGATGCAAAGGGCACTGTGACTCAGGGGCTGCCAGGGAAGCTCAGGGCCACCTGCTTGTAGTCAAAAAAAGAAAAGGATGTAGATGCTGAGGTCAGTAGACAGAATTACTGGTAAAGGGAGGGACAGACCAGCCCTGGAAAAGCTCAAATCAGTGGGCAGATGACAAGAAATTGCAAAAAGCTGAAGTGGATCCCAGGGAAGCCTTTCTACTCTTCTCACCTTATTAACTTTTGGGGTTTTCCCTAAAGAGAACTGGGTTGAGAAGTGGAATCTCTCATGGGGGAGGGGCAAGGGTGGAGGCAGAAAAGGGAAAAGAGAAATACCGTTTCCTTTCAGAGCAAAGCAAAAAACATTATATAGCATACAGGATCCAAAGAAATGTCACTCCAGGCCCTTAGGTGTGGCTGGTCTAGAGCACACAACCCCCCCAGTCTGCAAATTAAAAACAAAAGCATTTCATTGTTTTTGTTTATGACTTTCTATTTTGAGGCCATTGTGACTCAGTGCTGCCAAGGCCCCTGTCTATCCATGCATGCAGGAAACATACGTGGTGCTTTGTTACATGTAGAAAGTGCCTCACGCAGTGACCAGCCTGGCACTCTCACCACCTGCTGGGTTCCCAAGCCTGGTGGCTCTGCTCCCGCCTTCCCCTGCCAGAGTAGGAAGGGACAGAAGGCAGGTATTCTGGACCCAGCTGCGCAGGTTGGGGATCTGCCAAGGCCAGCGGGTAAGCGGTCATCTAGATGGCAGCTACCCATGGCTCCAATGTGAACCACACTTCCAGCACAACAGGGAGTGGTTGCAGCAGAGCCCCCAGAAATGTCTGGAGCTCCAGGCCTCATGTTGAGTCACAGACCCGCCTGGAGGAAATCTGAGCAAACATACAGCAGCTCACACAGCTGCCACACCTGCATGCCAACGGGCAGCTCTCCGGACCCCGTGAAGATGCTCCACACACCCAGCACTTTCATCTCCTTCTTGCTAACAGATGCCACCCCCTAGCTCCGAACATTGACACAGAGTGCCCTGCCCAAAGCATGCCAGTCACCTTATGTAAGCTAACAGTCCTCAGAGAATATCTTAATGGGGGACTCAGAAGAGGAAGTTGGGCTCGAAGAGGTTACCTTCCCAGCCAATGTCCCTCAGTGACTGGCAGAGGAAGGTTGTGACCCTGAGTGTCTGGTGCTGAAACCTGTGTTCTTTCTCAAACCACCAAGTCCCCAGACCCTATATTTTTGTAATAAAGCAAAAACCCAACCAACCAAACAGAAAAAAAAAAAACCAAACCCACAAAACCGTCCCCAGAAGTACCCCCTCACTTTATTTCTCTCCAGCCAGCACTACACCCACTCCAAAACCCACTCCACACTGTTGTCTCCTTCAAGGCCCGGGGCAATCCGACCCCACTCGCCTCTCACCTCGCCCTTCTACATGAATCCTGGCTTCCTCCAGATGGTGCCATTACCTCTTCTGGCCTCTTTCATTTTCTACTCTCCCAATTCAACAGGAGAGAAAGGGAGGGAGGTGGACTTACTCCTTACTCCCCCATCATTTTTTAATCTTCGGGGCTCCCTACACAGGTAACTTTCTAGAGATTGTTCCAGATACTCTATATATGAGTCTTCCCATCAAATGTTCACACTCCTCATGAATCACATACTGTCTTTTTGTTGTTGTTGTTGTTGTTTAAAGATTTGTTTGTGCATACAATGCTGGGGTGTAGGCCAGAGGTATGAGGGGGTGAGAGGATTCACCAGAGATGGAGTGGGGAGCAGAACAGGCAGATCTGCTGAAATACACTGCTGAGGGGAGCAGCGGGCAAGACAGGAGAGGTCTGCGGCGCCATGTGGGTCAGCTCCCTGGCGGGGTATTGATCTTGTGCTGCAGTGGCTGTGGATAGCTTCATAGTGCTGCGACTTAACTCACTGTGCCATCAGGGAGGCCCCACACGCTGTCTTCTTATTTGCTACAACCTTTTCCCCAAGGCACCTCCCTTCACTGATGCACAGGAACTGGTGAGATCAGAGGAAAAATACACTCTCCAAACTCCTCTCCTGCCCTCCTGTCCCTGGAAGCAGCCCCATGGGGGTCTAGATCCCACTTCCAGAGACCCTCCTTCAGTCTAATACAACATGAAAAAAATCTGTGCTTCCAAGATACTCCTTGACTTTAATTCAGGGAGTCAAACTGGAGTTGACTATTGAGCTTTCTCTATAGCATTTTGAGAAAGACGAGCTTCGAGGGTCAGAGGGATTTCAACTTGAACACATCCTATACCAGCTGTGTCATTTTATTTCCAGAGTATCTGAGCCTGTTATACTCATCTGGTAGTGGGAGTTGCTGAGGTTAAATGAGGTAATATGTATGAAATGCCTAGTTAAATGAGATAACATGTAAGAAATGCCTAGTATATGGCAGCTAGTCAATAGATAGTGGCTGTCATTATTAAAAGAAATCATTATATTAAGCTGCTTCTTTTGCCTTAGCCCTGGTAGGAAGCACATGTGGAGAGTAAACCACCAAAGACATATTCTCACTTCTGAGGAAAACTGAGGTATCGTCTTTAAGATATTCCCTTCATGACAGAAATGACACTCAGCCTCTCCGCTCCAGAGACCTGCGCCTTCCCCCCCCCCACATACCCCAGCCACAACCAGTGTCCTGTGCTCACATCATCCAGCTCCTGAAGATCTCCAGCTGCAAACCATTTGTTACCAATCCCCACACTTACAGAATTTGTTCTTTGCCCTCCTTTGATGCATCGTCTTGTAGTCCTTTCACTTTTTCTTATACTGCCACCTCCTATGAATTGACTGGCCAGTCATTTCGGTGACAGCCTCAGCAGCTTCCTAGAACTCTATGACCCTTGAACTTTTACCACTTCAGCTTTAGGGAACCACCAGCAGATGCTTCCTGACCCCACCTGGAGAGGTGGCTACACAGTCAGATAACTCACTGCCACACGCATATGCCTTTCCTTGACCGATCTACAGACTGTGTCCCCTCCTCAGAGCAGCTTAAACATCCCCCACTTCTCATATCTTCCCCTCTCCATGAACTTTCAGCTGATGATACCATCTTTTGTTGAGGAAGAGGAAGCCAATCTGGACATGGAATCAAGAGACCTAGGTCTAGTCCAAGGCTCACCACTAATGAACTACGTGTAATTGCGGACAGTCTGTCTGGACCTCACTTCCCTCACCTGTGAGAGGCCTGGGGAGGTGGGTGGCAGAGATCAGAGATTCTCACTGTAGCCTGTGACCCAATGCAGGGTATGCCTAGGGGTTCTGTGATCAGGAAGCTGACAAAGCGACGAAAGTTGTTTATTCAGTTGTTATGGAATAAGGTTCAATTTTAATAACTTTCATCTTTAAGTTCTGCTGTGCGGGTTTACTAGTACTAGGTGAATTATCAACAGTTGATGAAATTTGGTGTCATTTTCATTTTTCTCCTCTGTGGTCCTCTATTAACTCTCACTGGAAAGTTAGAGGAGGTTGGGGAGGTAGGCTGTGGTCAGAAAAGTTCAAGAACCACAGATATCACTCTCAAAGCTTATTTTGTATCTACAGTTAAGATTTGCTGAAATCAAGACATGTTGGTTAGCACTTGCTCCTATAGCTTCTTCTCTTACATGATAACCATTTGCACATTTTTTAAAAGATTTTTTAATTTATGCATACAAACTGAGGTGCAGGCCAGAGGTGTAGAGTGGTGAGAGGGTTCACCAGAGACAGAGTGGGGAAGAGAACAGGCAGATTGACCGAAATACACTGCTGAGGGGAGCAGCAGGCAAGGCAGGAGAGGTCTGCTGCGCCATGTGGGAATCTCCCAGCTGGGTATCGATCTTGCACTGCAGCTGCCGATAGCTCCACAGCGCTGGACTTAACCCATTGCACCACCAGGGAGGCCCAACCATATTGCACATTTTAACAACTTCCTCTCTCTCTTCAGAGGTCAGGATGCCTTTCCTCCCTAAAGGTAGTACTCTCACTGTAAGCTGGTGTCATTCCCACTGGCTCTATCACTCCTTAGTGACCCGCTTGCTTTAGTCACTTGATACTGGCCTTGGTCTTTGCCTGGGAATATGCATAGGGTTATCGTATTCTAAAAAGAGCAATAGTCACAGACACCCTGCCCCCATTCAAGAGCTTTCCTTAACAGGCCTGTCCCCACCATGTAATATGCTCAATGAACTTCTCAGTATAGTATGCTCTCGTGACTCACTTTGAAAGTGACCTCATCTGCTTAAGTCCAGGGATCTTATTTTGTGGACTTCATTCTTTATTTTACCAGTTCTTCTAAATGAACACTAACCACTGTTTCCCCCAGAAAGCAGTTTCCCCCTAAACCTATTTATCAGGTTACCAACACTGGATATAGTTATCATTTCTGCACACTTTATCTATAGTCCTGCCTGTTTTGAGTGCCTCACTAACCTAGGGAGTCTAAAGCGGCACTATGGACATTTTTCCCCTCATTTCATTCTATATACTACTTCAGTAACAGTAACTTCATTGTGCCTCTCCCAGAGGCTGCTGACAGGTAGGGAGCACCATGGCTCAATGCTGAGCTCTCTGCTACTTTTTCTGTCTATAAAGAGTTCACTTGTATCTTGACCAGCCCCGCAGTGATCCAAATATAGCAGTTGTGGCAACCTCTGTTGTAGGAGATTCAGGCAGTGCTAAGTCAGATGAACTGAGTTTCAACATGTACATGTACGGCCCTCACTACTTACTAGCTGGGTGACTTCTTTGACCTTCAGTTTCCTTATCTGTTAGTGATACCTGACTTCTAGGGTTGTAAGGATTCAATAGGAAAATACATGCAGAGGGCTTACAAAGGGAAGACAGCCAATAAAAGTTAGTTCTCTTTTCCTGTAAGACAGCAGCCTTGGAACACAGGCTGAAACCAGATACAGACCATTGACCTTCTTGACACGATAAATTAGGTTTTGTTTCTATCTGAAGAGGCAATTCTTTATTGTCCCTTTAATTTTTTTCTTTCCAATGGGCTAAAATGATAAGAACGGTTGTTTCGGGGTGCAGAGATTAGTTTTTATATTTTTCTGAATTTCTCAAATTTTCTACAATGTAATATTTTATTTATATCATGAGAAAAAGGAAATGTTATTAAAAAAACTCAGACTCCTTTCATTTAAAGCAGTTGATTCCACTCCATTTATTTACTAAGAAAAGGTCTTTGAAGAATAATGTTTTATTCTTTTTGCCTTCACCATGCATTCTGCAGTCAGATTTTAAGGGCTTGGGCCTCCCTGGCGGCACGAGAGGTTAAGTTTCAGCACTATGAAGCTATCACTAGCCATGAGTTTGATCCTTGTCCAGACAGCTAACCCACATGGTCTAGCAGACCTCTCCTGCCTTGCTTGCTGCCCCCCTCAGCAGTGTATTTCAGTAGATCCGCCTGTTCTGCTCCCCACTCTGTCTCTGGAGAGTACTCTCACCATCCCCCTCACTCCCCCCAAAACACACACCTCTGGCCTATACCTCAGCTCTTGTATTCATAAATAAATAAATCTTTACAAAAATAAATTTGAAGGGCTTGTCATAATTGTATTTAAAAGGTCAAATCTGAACCTAAAGGCAGATCACATTAGAGCAAGATCTTCCGCTGCTGCCTCTTTTCTTTGCAAAAGTGTGGCCCAGACAGAGGCCAGCATTTTATCACCTGAAAACCTTTGAGATATATAAATTCTTGGGTCTACCCGAGGTCAATTAAATCAGAAACTCTGATTGTTGAGAGGTGGAGCCAGCGATTAACTTTCAACAAGTCCTTGCGGTGATTCAATTTTGAAAACCACCTCTCTCCTCTGGTCTGTTCTTTTCAAATCATCTGTAAGGCGCCGCCACATCTCTCACTGCTATGTTCAGACCACTCCCTCCAGTCACCTGATGTCCCAGCAAGGTTAATGCTAGGAGCACAGGCCTATCAGGGCCACTGAGGAACTGCCATCAGTAGACAGGGCCATCTGAAGGAGGTCTCAGGGAGGCTAGAGTGTGGAGAGGCAGAAGTCTTTCCACTTGGCTCCATACCTTCCCCCAAGAGTCATTTTTGGGTCTAAGCCTCAGAGTCTGTGATGAGAGAAAGGGCATAGAGGAGAACCTGAAACCCAAGGTTTTGACCTGGGTGTGTGAAGCTGATCTGTTTGTGGTACTAGGCACCAACACCTCCTACCCCAGTGCTTGTCTGTTTCCTCTCACCTTCCCCAGGGCAGCAGCAGCGATTGGGACAGCAGGGACAGCGGACGTAGCAGCAGCAGTACTGGGGACAGCACTGGCACCAGCACACTCCGATCAGCAGGAGGAGGAGGAGGGCCCCCAGAGTGATGAAGATAACTGTCAGCCAATCTGCGGGGAGAAGCCGAGCAGGGTGTGAACAAGACACGCAGGAGAACGCTTCCAGCTGTGCAGCTCTGCACCAAGAGTTTAAGGTTGAGCAAAGAAGTGTTTAGCCACTAAACATTTTGAACCTGAAATGTTCTCTTAAATTAAAAAACAATGTAAGAAAACTTCAGAGGTTGGCAATCCAATAACAATAACTTGGACTTCTTTTCAGTTTTTGTTTTATTTTACATATGTAAAAGTGGTGGGGTTTCTGGAGCACTTACGCAGGACGATGAGTTTCACCTCCTTATCTGGGTCTCCTGACGTATCCCCTGGGGCCTCAATGGTGCAATAATACACCCCATGGTCCCACCACATAACTTCATTAATCACAAGATCAGCTCCTGTTAGGAAGGAGGAAGAAAGTGCTAGTGGTTAAAAGAGAGGAGACTGGTTTCTGAACTACAGTAGGTTTGAGATTCCAATTGTCCTATTGCATCGTAAGAGAGCCTTGGTAGTTCAAAGAAAGACCTCAGTTTCTTCCTTTGGGATCTTTCTCTTTCTCCAAACAGAATAATGATGGTATAACTGACCATTCATTGAAATTTTGGGTATCATCTCATTTAATTTCCACCAGAATTCTGTAAGTGGATGAGGTAGAGATTACCAGGTGTTTTCCAGTGTCTATTTTCCCTTTCCCCCATGGTCTTAGAGTTTTTGATCATGTGCAGAATAAAGGCTTCCAGAATAAAGTTAATATATCACATTTCCTCATACAGCTAGACATGGACATGTGGCTCAGGTCTGGCCAATAGAATGTATGTGGAAGTGTCACATGATGTCTCCAAGGAATATTCTTTAAAAAGATTTGGCAGTATCTTTGCTCTTTTCTTCTTCATTTCTTCTAGTCTGGTATTGGAAAAGCAAATATGACGGCTGCCATCTTGAAACATAAAAAGATGACATTATTGGTGAGCTGGAAGGTGGACTCAATGGAACAGAGCCACCACACCAGTTCTGTCCTGTTAACCTCCAAATTATGCATGAGAAGGAAAACAAACTTTTTTATTGGTTAAATCACTAATATTTTAGGTTATTGCTAGCTTGCAATCAAACTTAATCCTAATATTGTGGGTATGATAATTAGCTGCATTTCATATAAGGAAACCAAGATTACAGGAGGCTAAGGAACTGGGCCAGTAACATGCAGATAATGCTTAACAGAAGCAGGTTCAAACCCATGTTTCTCTGCCTCAAAACTGTGGTTTTCAACCACTAAACTCTCCTGTCCTTGCCAAACTGGATAGAAAACGCTACAGCCTGGATCCCTTACCAGCCTGCAGTAAACAGTAACCTATGGATGTTAGAGGGACAGGTTATGAGATGAACCTGAATAAATAAGGGTGAAATGCAACATGTTAGGAGTAAATGTTACTCAAGAAAAGAATGTCAGATCTCATGAGTATCAAGAATTGTGCTACCCCATTAAGATACATGAATGGTTATGTGCAAGTGTAGTAAACGCAATAAATGTTCACTAAAGGCTTTTTGTGGGTCCAGCACTATATCAGACACTGAGGGAGATCTGGCCTGAAAGCCTGAAGTCCTGCCAGAGTCATTAACATGAGCTCAACGTCCTTGATGCTTACCTGCAGTGAGCGCTAAGAGACTTCTTCACATTTCTAAAGACCTAATATTATAGACTCACTCCCCTTACTTGGCAGGCATAGCTGCAATTCAGTTTGTCAAGAAGTAGTTATTGAGGAAATGAAACAAATGAGAGGTCATGCACAGTGAAGCTAACTTCAACTTCTGTTTCCTTGGCTTACTACGTCAATCCCTACAACTTTTTTCCTACCCACAATTTTCCAAACCCACTACCTTTCCCCAAAATAAACTTACCCCAGACTTGGAAGAATGTTGAAAGTGCTCTCGGAGGCAATTCTCCCTCAAAGGTTAATGTGTATTATGAATTTGTCCCAAATTTTATTGGAGACATAGAGATTATTTAAGGGATATCAGAGTAATGAGGGTATTAAGATATGTTGATATTTTAATTGAGCCAAGAACTGATTTGACATGGTTATTTCAAACGATGCAAACATGGGCATGAAAGTATCAGAAAACAAGGATTCCAGGAAGTCACAGTAAGCCCGGAGGTAGAAATAAAAATGAGGGAAAATATCGCTTTCCTATGAGAGTAAAAGAGAGGCAGAGTCTGCTTCAACATAGTTGGGTAGAAATAGTGGACAGCACCGATCAAAGCCAGAAAAAAATATATAAGAGCAGGGACTTTTATCCTCCAAAAACTATAAAGAGAGTTTCTAATTAAATAGACTTAAACTTTGGAGTTAGATCAGAGCTCTTGGAAGGAGAAACATTTTGACTCCTTGAGGAAGCAACTAGAGACTGGAAAGGAAAGTCAATGTTCCTTTAAGGCGAGGGTTCAAGGGCTGATTTGGGGAAATCAGAGGTTGAGTGAAACAGGATCAGACTTAGGGCCTCTCTGGTGGTGCAGCAGGTTAAGTATCAGGACTATGAAGCTATGCAGAGCTACTGTAGCATGAGTTTGATATCTGGCCAGGGAGCTTCCCACATGGCACAACAGACCTCTCCTGCCTCACTCACTGCCCCCCTCAGCAGTGCATTTCAGTAGATCTACCTGTTCTGCTCCCCACTCTCTCTCTGGTAAACCCTCTCACCACCCACACCTCCGTCCTGTACCCCAGCTTGTATGCATAAATAAATAAATCTTGTATGCATAAATAAATAAATCTTTAAAAATAGGATCAGACTTAAATATTACAGCTAAAGTATTACAGACAGAGTTAGAAGCAACTGTTAAACTTACTCCCTCAACAGTTACAGAAAATTCACTGATGTCCTCGCATTGTTGCTATGGGTATCCTGAGTAGTCTGCAGGGTACATTTCTCCTCCCTTTTTCTTTTTAACCAGCAAATATTTAACCCAGTACATAAAGTTCACTGAAATTTATTTGAATTCTTTGCCAACAATTCTGGATTACAAGATAGGAATGGGGCTGGGGTGAGGTGCTAACCCAACTGTCCAAAAAGTACACAGAGTGATCATAAGTAATTTTCACTCCACACTCTCTATTTGTTAAACGCTTTATACATACTATCTCACTGAATCCTTACAACATCTTAGGAGATAGGTACTATGCTCTCAAATATCACCTTTGACATGTACTTCAGTGTGGGAGGCATGCCATTATACCCATCTTTCAGATGAGGCAATAGAGACCAGAGGAAAGTACTGATTTCTCACTGGTCACTAAGGTATTAAGTAGGAAGACTAGGTCACTGCCCAGGTCTTTTGATTCTAAGCACAATGCTTTCCTTTTTTTATGGAGGGGGATGGTCTCAAGGTGTTCCTCTACTTGGAAACCTCTACTTCCTTAGATGTAGGCAACAGGAGTCACCAGGGGTGAACTCAGAGGTCTGATGCTTGAGCAGACCCTGAGGGCAATTTGTGGCAGAGATGAAAGAACCTCGATCCACCCCTTAGCCTGGAATCTCAGGGAAGCAAGGAAAACACCCGCTCCCAGACCCTGAGCCATAGCTGTAAGATATCCCCTGGCCCGGAGACCAACTTGCAGAGCAACAGCTTCAGATGGTGCAGCTGATTCTAGTATCTGGCTCTTTCCTCAGATAACACTGACCAAGCACAGCATCAGGCAGCAGGAAAAAAAAAAAAAGGGAAATCCCCACAATGACGCAGCCTGCGAGGCCTGGGTCCGCTACCCCAGCTCCCTGCCACCTCCCCCTCTCTCACGGTTCTGGATGGTGATCTTGCGCTGCCGGTAATCCACCCCCAACACAGGCTCATTCTGTCCCCGCCTCTGGGCCACGATGCGCACTTCCCGCTGGCTGTCATTGCAGTCGTTGGATGGGTCCTGGCCCAGGGAGAGAGCTGCCTGGTAGGCTGAGGAAAGAGAACACAGCCAAGTCACACTGCAATGGGGAGTTCCTGTGAAGAAAGGTGTCCTCGCTGCTCCCTAGAGCAGGGAAGCAGGGAAGCGTCTCAGTCTTCCTTGAGCCTCTGCTCCCCTGGAAAGCTTGTTAAACACAAAGATTCTGATCCTGCAGGTCAGGATGGAGATCTGAGGTTCTGAGTGTCTAGTGAGCTACCAAGTGATACCAATGAAGCATACATTGAGCAGGAAGACCCTCCCACTGGCCCATCGTTTCTAAATCCTGACTATAATCCCCTCTCCACCCCAACCTCACTGCCTCATTTTCAGTCACCCTCAACTCTGCTTCCATAGGGTTCACCCACCCACTTTACACTATAGAGTTGAAGAGCAGTTAAATCTGCTGTTGGCAAGTGCCTACTACCTGGCCTCTCCTACCTTCTCACTTAAACCAGGCATTTTAAGAGCAGCCCCCAGGAAACAACATCTCAATTTAGAGAGGAATCTTTGGGGACAATATCAGGTTGAGTGGATGGCTCAGACAGGTTTGGGGTTCATACTGTGAGACATTAATCAGGGCTAAAAAAAGGAAAGCTGATGTGGCCTGTTCCTTTTCCTTATCTCAGGAAGCTCACTTCCTATTAGTAGGGCCATTTACTTTTCATCTCAAAATCTCTACAGGGTTAGCTGTCCTCAGCTGACGGTGGGTACCTGGGTTCCTTTGTTATTTGAGAGACAGAGTGGGCAGCTAGGGAAGAACCTTGGTTCCAGAGAGCAGAACTGACGTAGCTGCTCTTGAGAGGCAGGACTGGGCTAAACACAGGGGCAAGTGGGCAGCACTCAGAGATGCCCAGCAAGGACTAGGCCGGGAGCAGCAAGTTCTCCATCACCAGAAGTATCTAGTCAGCGGGGAAAGGCTGCCCATCAAGAAAGCTGACCAGAGAAGGAAACAGGGCAGTTGGCAGGATGTTCACAAAGAACCACTCTTCATGCATCCTGGGGGCAGAGCAAGCTTCTTGTAAGTTGACAGGAGGTGGGAGTCAGATCTGCATCCTCACCTCAGCGTACTAGTATACAATCAAGAATGAACTGCTCTGCCTCTTAGTCTTTACATAACCTTCAATCCTTCTACAAGGTGGGACTTAAAATTTTAAATAAAAATGTATGAGACCTTGAAGAAGCAGTTTCATTTCCCTGGGCTCAGTTTGTTTATCTATGGGTTGTCGGAAAAATTGTGATGTATTTTTTGTTTTTGTTGCAAAAATGCGTTATGACTTTTCCGACAATCTAATATGAAGTGAGGGGATAGCATTAAGTGATTTTTGTGACTTCTTCTCAGTGTAAGGATCGGTGATCCTAAACAATTCCTACACCCTAATGGCAGTACTGCACAGAGGGAGACCCAGGGAGAGCCAGAGGGGAGGCACTCACATGCAGAATAGTAGTCAAAGATGGGGTCTTTGCAGAAGGACTTGAAGCGCCACGTCACCACCACATCCTGGAGCTGGGCAGAGGTGGTGTAGTCACATTTGAGGATGACAGAGGCAAACAGGGTGACATAGCGCTCTGTGTGCTGGACCGTCACCAGCAAGGACAGGCAACCTGCAGCCAAGAGCAAGAGACAATGCTGTGGGCAGACCAGGTCTCTGACAGGTAACATACTTCTGCTCATGGGGTAATAAAAGCAATGCAAATGAGCAAAATATCACTACATTGCCCATTTGGCTGGGAGCTCGTAGACAGAGCTTGAATTCTTATAAACCTTGGCTGAGTATGAGGTGGAGACTGCACAGAGGCCCTGGGGGAAAACTGGGAGGAAAAGAGCACAAGCAACTCCCAGAGAGCTCAGTCCATCAAGAATGATAATGCATCCAATGACAATTATAAAGAAATCATAATAAAAGAAGTTTGTGCATGAATCCCGGAGTGACTTTACATACATACATTGCAATCATGTCCTTGAAATGTTTTCACATTTCCCTAAAGATCAAAAGGTCAACCTTCATAACAAGACTATGAGGTCCATCAAATCTGCCATCAGTCTTTCACTGCTGCCTCACTGCCCTTCTCACTCAGGGCTACAGCCACTCTGACCTTGCTCCAGCCTTCCCAACCTTGGATTGCTCTTTCCCAGGTCTTTCACAGCTAGATATCTCTACGGGGGTACTCTTCCTGGTTGACAGTCATGACTCTATTCCTTTCACTAGGCTAAATACTATTTATTACTTAGGTCTCCAGTTGTGCCCTCACCTCCTCAAGAAGGATTCCTTGTGTGCAAGTCTGGGACTGAGCCCACCCTATGTTCCCCAAAAGTGCCTTATCTACCTCCAAGCAATGCTTTTCATACTTCTTAGTGGTGCCTGCTTACTGTAAATGCTGAAAATCAGTGTTCAACAAAAGCCTCTCATGCAGTCACTTCCATGGCACCCAGTAGATATTTGCTGAATGAATAAATGATGGAATGAATGACCAATAATATATTAACCAATGAAAACTGGCACTACAGGTGGGCAACATAAACATAAAGCAAATAAAGCAAAAATGACCAGCCTGTGACAAATTTTCAAGTGCATCTGAAGGAACTAAGAATTTTTCTTTTTCAAAACTCCCCCACATTTTGGCATGAGTGGATTGGTGGAGAGTGAGTGGAACACCTGTACACATGGAAAAGCAAAAATGAAACCCCAAAATTAAAAAGTAAAACTTCCTCTCCCTAACACCCTACTCCCAAACCTTCAGACACGCTTAGAACTGCAAGTCTGCCCTGATGAGGAACCAGGTAACGTAAAAATGTTAGGCAAAACTGGCAGTCAGAAATACACCCATAACTAGCATCTTAGAATGCTCCTGTGCCAATATGGTTTCTAGGCAAAGTTACCGATATTCCATGGAAGATTTAGTATAGAGAGAAGTACTCAAACTTGAGCTTGCTTCAGCAGGAATTGTGCAGCCCATGTCACTGCCAGGCGGAGTTTCTGACTCTGCAGGACTTTCTGACTCAACTTGGGTGGGGCCCAAGAACTTACATTTCTAACAAAGCTCTAGAAGATGCTGACTCTAGAAGAAGCCCTGGGCACCATAATTTGGAACTATTGATAAAGAACAGATAGATTCTAAAAACCCAGGCTTTAAACTTAGATACAATTGGGTCCAAATCAAACTTTACTACTTACTTGGACATTGGACAAGTTATTAACTCTCTCTGAGCTTGGGTTTCCTCATCTATGAACGGCGATTACAATATTAACCTCATCAGGTCCTTGCAAGCATGTGATGAGGTAATCCATTTCCAGTGCCTGGCGCATTGTCTGGCACATGGGCTGCCACACTAGTGCCAGCATAAGACTCTCTGTCTCTTTTCTTTCATCCAAAGTTCAAACTGAGGTTTTCTCCAATACAGTTCTCAGGTTGAGTTGCCTTTCATTTTGACTGAGTTATACCCACAAACAAAACAAATGCAGTCACACCTTCTGGAGCAGCTGGGTGGACCTGTCTTAGTGGGCAGAGCCACACAGAGCCGAGTCCTGACTTGCCTCTGGACACAGTCCTCATTTGACCATTCACTGTGGCTTATTCATCTGTACCTGTTTTTTCCATTTCCACAGAGGGAGTGAAGAATGCTTCTCAGGATATTCTCTGGCCCCCAGAAATGACCAGAAAAATCTCATCACCATTGTAATGGGGATTTGTGTGCCCGTGACAGCTGTGACAGAGAGAAGGTCTGCGAAAGTGCTAGGAGACCTGAGGAAAAGAAAGACTTCACAGAAGAAAGAGATTTAAGCTGAACCCTAAGATTTAGATAGGATTAAAATTACACATGAGAAGTATGGAGAAGACAGAGAGGCTCATCATTTCCAGTGCCTGGAAGGGAGGAAGAAAAGAATGAGCAAAGACACTTATCAGGACAGGGCAATTATTGAGGGAACCTGGAGAAAACCAACCTAGTTGGTGTCTCTGACATTATGGGAGACAGAGGGGATGAATAGGCAGGGTTGGGTGTGATGATGGACGATGGGAAGATGGATGGGGGCTAAACCACATTCCAGTCTATTTCTAGTTAATAGATAATCACTGAAGGTTTTTCTGGAAAAGGTGAAAGTAGTATTTTCTAGAGTGTTAGGAAAGTAATGTTTTAAGGAAGACTTCCCTAATTAGCTGTGAATGGAAAAAGAACATCATTCTGAAAAGTAACTGACTAGTTTGGGGGGGAGTACTTGCTGTATCTACCAGCTGTAGGATTCCTGGAAATCAGAGCAATGAGAATGAAAGGGCTGACCAGCATCCCAAGCTGAACATGGAATATTTGTAACCTGTTTTCTTACTTGCTTCTCCTCTCTGACTAGCCCTTTGATTTCAGAATGGACCTGCAATACATCTTAGAGTTTTTGTCCAATAATATATTAACTGAATAGCAGAAAGAGCTACAGGCAAGATTTTTATTTTGACCATGAACAGGATGCCACTGTCATCCTAGGTTATTCTGTTGAGGACTGCAGCCTGGAGTGGAATCGAGAGGAAAACACTGATTTGTGGTCTAAACAATATCCTAGGTTCATATAGCGCTTTTAAATATTTTCTTTTGCACATAAATACGATCCTTGAGAGGAGTGAAGTCCATTCCATACACAACAAATCTGAGACAGGAAAAGGTAAGTGGCGTGTGTGTGTGATGATTTATCTTCTAAGGAGGTCTGCGTCAAGATTTTGTGCCTGAGCAGTGTCCAGGTCACTCTGCCTGGAAATTCTATGAAGGAAGATGTTTGATATTGATTAGCTTATAAATAATTTGTGCATGGGACTAAGCTAATTAATATACAATTAGTTGCAGTCACTTTGATATCATGATTAATAACCCACATATTCTTTATTTTTATGAATGGTAATTCAAGATAAGTAACAGTCTTCAAAGGATTCTGGTCCATGTTATTTGTTTAGAGGTGGAACATTTTGAGGGAGGGAAGGTTTGCTGGGGGTGAGTTGGAGCCAGAAGCTGATCTAGGGCAACTTTAAAGACTATTGTATCTGATACCCTGAGGGAAGAGAATGGGCACAGGGTGATCACCTTCATTATTAAATTCTCCCTCAGCTTCCCTGCCATGAAGAATATCCTTACTACGGACCAGCCATACCTGGGGTGACATGAATCACCTTTACCCAGGTCAGCACTGGTTTTGGTGCCTGGGTACTTCTCTGACTTCATCCCTTCTTATGAATTTCAAAGCTTGAGAAAAGTCAGGTGTCCACATGTTTTGGCCATATTGAGTTCATGTGCACTCTCCAGGGGTCTGGCAACCTCACACAATTCTGCACAGTTCTCAGACCTTCTCCTCAGGCCCCCAACCAGACATAGAGACTGGATCTCTAGACAACAGGTACAGCAAACTCTCTCCCCTCTTCTCAGCTACTGCTCTGGGTGTCAGCATGTTCTGTGGGCCAAGCACAGTACATACCTGATCTCTAAACCTCACAAAGCCCCCTAGGGTTTCGAGTGAGGGTTGGTCCTGGTCATATATGTGGGTAAATTCAGAAACCTCACCAACTCAAGATTTGAACTTGGGTCTTGCTGACACCAAAACCAAAACTTTCCCAAGCACTCAAGCTTGACCTTTCAAGTGGAAGTCAGGCACTAGACTCTCAAAAGCAGAAGAATTTTCCAGATTGGGGTGGGGAAATGGAGGGCAGGGGTGAGGGGGGTGTTGGGGGAGGAGATAAAGAAGCAAGACAATCTCTTCCAAAGGCAAAACCCTCCTATTTCTGTTTTCCTTTAGTCTCCAACTTCTCTGGAAAACTAGCTGCATCAGGCATACATAGTACTAAGCCAGCAAGGTTCTCAAGAAGAGACAAAGACAGCAAAATCTAGGCTGAAAACACTAGCAGATTCAAAAAGATAAATGTCTTGTTTACAGATGTTCTGGTTGAACTTTTGCCCTTTTAAACTTAGTACCTATGAGTTTTTAAATTTTTTTTAAAGATTTATTTATTTATACATACAAGCTGGGGTACAGGCCAGAGGCGTGGGGTGGCGAGAGGGTTCACCAGAGACAGAGTGGGAAGCAGAACAGGCAGATCAGAAATACACTGCTGAGCGGGCGAGGCAGGAGAGGTCTGCCTCACCCTGTGGGATTCTCCCCGGCTGGGCGTTGAACTAGCTTTGCTAGCTGCCGACAGCTCCACAGCGCAGCACTCACTCAACCACTGCGCCACCAGGGAGGCCGGAGTTTTTAAATTCTTAAATGTTCTTTCTATCTTAAATTTCCTTCATCTTGTGGCTTGTCTTTGTTCCCAATTTATTACCCCCTAGTTCATATCCTAGCTGTCTTTATCAGTTCCTCTTGAAAACTTTAATTCTGGAGCCTGTTTTCCTGAGTTCAGATTCTGCTTCTACTCCCCTGATGGAGGAGATAGAACTTAAAAAAACAGATGAGCCCCTCCCAAAGAGAAGACTATCTCAGGACAATCTCTGCAATGGCTTGGGGGCAGCAGCACTCCTTCTGCCCACCTGTGACTACGCAGGTGCTTCTTTTCACCAACTCTCTGTCCCTCCGCAGGGCAGCAGCCTCCTGCCTGCCCGTGACCTGAACCACACCGGGCTTCTCTTCACTGACCTCCCTCAGCAGAGGCAGCTCTCCTCAAGGCCACCTGCCTGCAACCATGCAGGCCTCTCTTAGCAAACCTGTCTCTTTCGGGGCAGCACTTCCTGCCCACTTGTGTCTATGCAAGTGTTCTTTATTCTTCTATCTCTTTCCCTAATAAACCTGTTCTTTAAATATAATGTCTCTGTCTTGTGGAGAAATTCGCCAGTGCCACTGAAAGGGGAGCTCTGGTGAAACCTTTCCCAGAGTGAACCCAAGAACCTCACTCTCCACTGACTCAAAAATCGACATTACCTCCATCAGCTAAAAGACCTGGGCAAACTCATTTCCAAACTACAGTTGTTTCACTATATGCAAAATTGAGGTAATAATATTTGCCTGATAGGGTTACCGTGAAGATTAAATGATAATAAGTATTCAACATCTGGAAAAGTTCCTGCCACGTAGTGGACACTCAGTAAACATCATCATTTGTATGATTGTACTTATCTTGCCAACATTAAGAGACTCAGATATCTGAGATCAACACATAAAAGCATCTGGACTAGTTAGAATGATACAAATGTTAACTACCATTACTGTCTCTGCAAGATTAGTTAGTGCATTAAGAGCTTTAAAAGTTGTGTAGCAATGTGAATGGGCAAGCCCATTCACAGTTTGCCTCTTCTGTGAAACAGGAATGGAGGAAGCTCTGTCATTTAAGGGTGGAAAGATAGCAGATGAGATACTAAAGCTCATGATAAGGAGGGATGGGGTTTCTCTATTTCCCGCCATGAGGTACTTTCCAAGACTGTTCTACTGTGCAGAGGGGGACTACCATCCTACATTAAAGTGGAAGGAAAACATACCAAGAAATAAGAGTATCTTTACAACTAAATGCCATGTGTTCCCAAACACAGGCATACCTCTGACATTTACTTAGACATTCTCTCTTCCACATGTACTGCTGATGGAAGTTAGAGTAGAATAATATAGGATGGAAGGTCACAAGAACAACCAGAGGTGGGGATAGGGACAATTAATGAATCTAAAACAAAATCCAGCTATGGAAGTTTCCAGAAACGATATTAGCCAGAGGTGGGAGCAGAGAGGATTATCAATCACAGAACAACAACCCTATCTGACCCCAAGGTGATAATTTCCACAAGAATTCCGACAAAGAGCACTATGAAAGAATGAATGTCCCTTGCTCTGGCTCTCCTGCCAGCCTGTGTCTAGGCAGGTAGCTCTTTCTTAAACTTACCCCTGTCAAAAATTCAGCTCTTGGGCCTCCCTGGTGGCGCAGTGGTTAAGCACTGCGCTGTGGAGCTGTCGGCAGCGGCGACGCGAGTTCGACGCCCAGTCAGGGGGAGTCCCACATGGCGCGGCAGACCTCTCCTGCCTCGCCCGCTGCTCCCCTCAGCAGTGTATTTCTGATTTGCCTGTTCTGCTACCCGCTCTGTCTCTGGTGAACCCTCTCCCCACGCCTCTGGCCTGTACCCCAGCTTGTATGTATAAATAAAAAATAAATCTTTAAAAAAAAAAAATTCAGCTCTTATCTTTTAAGATGGCTGGTCTGTGTCTACACAGGTGTCCCTCTTTCCTCTTTTTCCTTTCCTTAATAAACTTGCTGTGTGCTGATGAACAGGAACATCTGCTGAATTCTTTCTTAGAGGGACCCAAGAACCCCACCCACTGAACCCTATCACCTGAACCCCAACAGTATCAGATTGGCAAGATGTTTTTCATATTATCCTCACAGCATAGGGATACAGGTGCAAGTGTTGTAGTTTTTAACCAAAAACTGCTTTCAGAGGATTGGGTGGTATTTCCCTTGCTTCCCACGGGAAGGGTCTTGTTTAGCGGGTGCTGGTAAGTAGGAGGGAGAATTAGTTCTTTCCTGGCAAGGGACAGTGGCCTAGTGCTGCCTCTGAGGAAAAGTCTCAATTCCTGAGTGTTTTTCAGGTACCCTGGCACCTCTGCTGCACTAAGCAGATTAACAAAAAGTACACAGGCTACTCATATCAGAGTTTATGTCTGAGCACGCTATCTCTCCAAGTATATTTGCCGCCAGTGCTTGTTAAATGGCATTCGATAACAGTGCAAATATGAGAGTGATCAGCAGAGAGGGACTGGCAATGAGATGAATATGAAATAAGGGGTGGAGAGAGTTAGAGGAGACAAGGGCCCAAAAAGAAGCAGAATGGGTGTGTGTGGAATGGGAGGAGTGGGGAGGGGATTATATTATAAACAATTTAATAAAGGTCTGACCTGTGCAACTCAATAGTTCTAGGCTCTGGGGACACGAAGCAGGAGGCCACTCTGGGGAGGAAATTGACAAATATGGAGCATTTATATGTTGTTAGACATGATGTGCGTGATTTAGTACCTCATTTAATATTTGCAAAAACCCCATGAAGCATTTTATTTTTAATAAAATTTTGTTTATTTTTAATCTCAATTTCATAGATGAGAACAGTCCTCAGGGAGATTAAGTAACTGGTTTAAGATCACAAAGCTAAGTAAGTAGCAAAGCTAGATTTAACCTTCCACCTTTAAAATCCCAAAGCTTACACTGTTTCCAGTGTTTCACCTGCCTTCTAGACAAAATTTCTAAGGGTGGAGGTTTAATCATTTAAGGCATATTCACAAAGTTAACGGACATTCACAAGTTTATTTTAACCATTTGTCAAGAAATCCTTTTTGCCTGTTTTTGTTTATAAATATTTAAAAAAGAAGAAGCTTCAAACTATAGAAAAGGGTATAAAGGAAAAAGCTCCTCCTTGCTTGCTATGAACAGTCACTCTCCAGAGTGAGTAATAATGATAATTATTACTGATAATTTGGTGTCCATCCCGCCACATCTTATCCCATGCTGTTTTTTTTAATTAATCATATTATACACATTAACTTACAGCTTTATTTATTTCTAACTTATGATCTATCATTATCAGTATACACAGATACAATTTAATAGTGGCTCCATGAAAATTCACTACATTAAGGAACCATATTTATTTACCCATTTTCCTAGTGATGTACATCTAGTTTGTTTCTGATTTTTCACCATTACAAACAATGCTGAAATGAACTGCTGAAATCAACAGCTTTATCAAAACTATCTCTTCATGTTCATGCTTTCATTCTAGCAGGATATATTTCTCAAAGTGAAATTGTTGTGTCAGAGGGAGTAAGGCTTTTATATTTTAATAAGCACTATTGGAAAGAAATATATATTCCCATGGGCAGTGTATAACAGTCCCATGTTTCACCACAATCTTTCCAACAGGGGAAAAAAATCAACTTAAAAAAATTTTTTGATAAGCTACTATGTGAAAAAATAGCCACTCAGGTAGTTTGAACTTGATATTCCTTTGGTTATTAAGGGTGCAGGATAACCAGACCCGGTTGAAAGGCTGATGCTTGGGGTTTCCCAAAGTAAGTCACTCAGGTCAGTGACTCATCCGTGCCCCACAGGCTAATCTCAGAGCACATGCAAATTTGGGTCTCAATAGAATGACAAGTGTGTGCCCTGGGCTATCAGAGGTCACATAATGACTCTGTTTATTGAATTATCTACTTTGAACCAGGCACATAGTTACAAGAACAACAAGGTTCCTCAACTCGTGGGACTCAAACCCTTGGTGGAAGAATCAACAATAAACAAGCAAACACATACACAAGGTACTTCCTGTCATGGCTAAACTTTATAGGGTTGCTCAGAAACGGCTAGAACTTTGAATATCAAGTCCTGCTACCATACAATAAGGGACAAGACAGACATGGATCCAGTTACTCCTGATAGCTCTTCCTGGTTGTTTCAGACTCTAAAACAAGTCACAAATCTAAATCATCATTCTTCCATACAAATCTGATGTCTCCCATGTTGCCCACTCAGTGAACAGGCAAGACTACAAATTAGGAATCTTCCTTGACGTCTTTCTTGACATTTCTTTCTCCCTCCCTCTTCATATACAGAATGTATGTCTCGTAAATATTTTTGGAATCTATCTTCACAACCAGCACACTTAAAGTTCCAACATTTCTAGCCAGGATATTGCTTCAGTTTAACTGGTACCCACATACTCTGGCCCTTCACTGTATGGAATCCACACTGCTATTAGTCTCCCAAATCCTGCATAAAAATCTCCAAAAGTTTTCTATTTTTCTTATGATAAACACGCTGCCTTCTACCATGATCCATGAAGTCATATACACCTGGTCCTATCCATTCCTTTTGCCTTATTTCCACCACAGGCCCATGACTTCCTTCAATCACGCTGACATTCTTCCCACTTCTCACACCCACTGACTTGCTATCCAAGCAGTCTTAAACATGCTATTCCTTTAGTTTGGAATGATCATCTCTTAGCTCTTAACTCAAGTATCACATCTTCAGAGAGGGCATTTCCAATGAGCAAAATTCATCTATTATATGCTCTGAGGGTACCTTCTATCTCTTCCTTGTGGTTCCTGCCACAGTTGTCTTCCTACATTTGCTTGCATGCCTTTATTTCATACACACCATGGGGGCCAGATCATGTCTGCTTTTGTTTGTCAGCATGCTGTGCACATAGTGTACATTAAATATTTGTTAAATTAAAAAAGCCAAATAAATTCTTACAAGACAGGCTAAATAGCTTGAAATGAATTTTTTAAGTGCTCTTAAAGTATTGAAAATAAATAATTAAAATTAACCATTTGTAGTAAGGCCAAACAAAAAAGCAAGGAAGAAGAGTAGGGGCGGGGAGGCAAAAGAACATAACCATATCAGTGGACAAAGCTGGTGAGTTCAGAATGCTTGAATTTCAAACAAAGAGCTCTAATCCCCTCTTACAAATTATAAGGATCTAGTGGAGATTATATGGAAAAAGATTAAAGTAAAGGTGGGGAGATTAGCTCAGGTAAATTAACATATCATCTGGGTAGAGGATGTTTGGAACTAGACTTAAAGGAAGCCGACTTTGAGGCAAAGAGATGGTTAAAGTGGATAAAGTAGGCTAGTGCGTAAGTTTTGCCGCTTGGAATAAAAACAAAGGGGGCAGATCTTAAGATTAAACAACAGACTTTGGTGATTAACTGAGTTTGAGAAAAGAAGAAAAATGTCAAAATTGCTTTCCTCTGACCCGCCTTACACTAAGATTTGCAGATAGGAAGATCCAGAAATAAAGTCTAGGGAAAGGAAAGACAAGGTCAGAGTCTTTCCAATTCTTAAAACATATAATCTTATTTCACCCCAAGGACTTCAGAGTGAAAAAAAAAATTATCCTAAAAGAAACCCAAGTTGTTATGCATGAATTAATTAACATCTCATTCCACTACATTGTTATTGGGACAACACATAATTAGTATCTGGTTAGATATCTTAGAGTCAGTCTATTTCTATTTCTGCATACCAGTATTGAATTAGATAAAACAAACCTGCTCCATGGTATGAAAAAGGGGAATGAGCAATGGACTAAGAGTGAGGATGTCAGGGTTCTGGTTCCAACTCCATTGTACAAACCTGAGACACATGACTTCCCTGGAAACAGATTCCCTTATCTGTAAAAGTGGCCAAGAGAGGAAGCCAGGGAATCAGAGTGATTTCTATTTGTGTTCAATAGGATACTGGGATGCTGGAGAGGTACTTCAGAGGACCCCACAGGGGCAAGGGAGGAACCAAGTACACAGACTCCCATCTACCACCCATATCTCCTTCTCCTACTGTGTATTATGTCAGGGATCAAGATGTCATTAAGTCTTCTATATGATTCCAACCTCAAACCTCTCCCTTCTATCCCCCAGTGAAAGTTATTGGTCTGGGTGTTCTCTAAAAATCTTAGACCTTAATAATCAGCTTTCTGATTTCCCAAACAATGGTAATTCAAGTTGATAGTTATGGGGATATATAAGTAAACACCATTCTATGACCTTAAAAAACTTTTCACAAAAGCACAAGACACACACACTTTTAGAATGGGGGGAGGTGTGTGTGTGTGTGTGTGTGCGCGCGTGTGTGTGTGTGTGT
>PVIJ01016778.1:0-25749 GCA_004024925.1 Scalopus aquaticus | reverse complement strand
AGCGGCCTGCTCTCGGCCTGCAGTCTCCCTCCCCACCCCGCCCCCGCGCTCCCCGCCCCCTGGAGCGGGAGCATTTGGGTTGAGCTGCGCCTGTCCTATAAATCCACATATAATTCTCGCCTTTCCTGTTCAGCTAAGGAAAATAAACGTGTAAGGCTGTTTCTGGGAGCCCAGCTCAGGGACCGCTCTAAATTCTCCTCTTATTGAGTCCGGGCTGGAAATCATTCAGCTCGGCGGCGCGCCACCGCCCCCACCCTGCGCCCGCGCCCGCCGCGCACACGCGCGCGCGCTCACGGAAGTCAGGAGCCGGGTATATAAATATCTCCAGCTCTCCCCATAGCCGGGCAGATTTATTCCGCTGCCAAGCCTGCAGAAAATTGACTTGTTCATGGAGGCGGCTATTGACACATCACCGGGGGGAGGGTTAGGGGAGAAAGCAGTGGAGCCGGCGCCCCTCCATTATACGTTAATGTAATCAGCAGTGTGCGAAATGACTGCGCGGAAAATAGCATCACTGACATTTATATTAGAGGATATTGATGGCAGGAGCTGTGACCGCATCACTCTGCCTCCCGTTTCCACGGATTGACACAGGAGCCTCTTGTTGGCTCCATTCACGCTCGCCTCCCCAACCCCCTCTACCTCCCGCTCTCTCCCTCTCCACTCACTCTGTGTCTCTCCAGCTCTCCCCCCTCTCCTTTCCTCACCCCTTCCATCCCTGTTCACTCTTCCAGTCACTCATTTTCTAAATAATTCTAGAGCACCTACTCGGTGCCAGATTGAGGGGGTCTCTCCAGAGGGCCCCCTCTCTCTGGCTTTCTCCCTCTTCTCTCCCCCACTATGCCCTTGCCCTCTTTCTTCCTCCTCGCCAGCTCTGCCTCCCCATCCCCCTTTCTTGGCTCAGTGACTGGACTGCTGCTGTCACAGCAGATAGATAATTGAAAAATGGGCCTCACCTTTGCAGCCAGCAGGAGTGGCTCAGGCAGTTACTGCCAGGGTTACCTACTCCATCTCAGGCCCAGGTTCCAAAAGAGATTCTGAGGAAATTGGATTTTACATGGATGTTTTATTCGGGCAGAGGCTTTAGTGTATATAAATACAGGCGAGGAGGCCTTGGCAGCAAGGATGAGTGAGGCGAGACAATCTCGCCTGGGGCCTGAAGGCTCAGGGGAGGCATGCAGGCTGTGTGGCTAGTGCCGGGGCCCAGACCTGGACATCGGTGCCTTCCCCCTCGTCATCTGGGACTAACAGAGGTTAATGCCTCTGAACAGCTCCTCAAAAGCTGCCATGGGAATAAAAACGTGTGGTTGCTGGGGCTTGTTGGCAGATGTGTGTACTAAGAAGAGAATGTACTGGAGAAGTTTGAGGACAGGTTATTCCAATAAAATATTTATTGAACCTTTAACTTGCGAGGTATTGTATCTAGGGCAGAGAAGTAAGCTAGAAATGGCTGCTGCTTTCAAGCAGAGTCTATAGTATGAAGAATGAAACCTGGGGTTTCAGATAAGGGGAAAGGTGGGTAAGTGGGTGCTGAGATTACTTCCGTAGGACCTGACCAGCTGGGGAGCTGGGATGAAGAAGCAGAAGGGAAACTGGTCAGGTTGAGGGCACTAAGGTCCTACTAACCCTCCAGGCCCTTTCTTCTGAGTCTGGTCAGCAGAGCACCTAGGAAACATTTAGACTGTCACAGCAACTGTATCTATAGGCAAGTTCACATCCAAGGTATTTGCAAGGAATCCTGGTGAGAGTCTGGGAAGGGAAAGGATAAGTGGTCATTGAGGACCAAGGTGAGGCCTTCCACAGAGACCAGAGAGAAGAGAGCCTGAGGGAACACCTACTGTGAGGCCTTTGGGGAGGCCTAAGTTGAAGGCACAAGGGGCATCAGAAGACCAGGGAGGCGGAATGTAATTGTAAAGAGGGAATAGATGCTTGGGAGCTTGGGATGAAGACTCCTTCAGTGTCTGACGCCCCCTCCTCATAGGAAGGCCTCCATTTCCATCATGGGCAGGGTCTTTTCTGTGCCCTGTCTGATCTCTCATTAGAATGACTGATGGCTGCAGCCGAAATCATTTTTGTTTCTCGAAAGGAGAACTCCTAACAAACCCACCTCGTCGCTGAGGACTGGAATTAAGGTGAGTGGACCCCGTCTCAGACTGCTCACTTAAGGGGTAGGGGCTCCTTCTGAACTCAGAGCAGAGACAACAGCTGCCTTATCCCAGTCACATCACTGAAAGCTGGACCAGTCCTCCTCCACATTCCAAAGCCCCCTGTCCTCTGCCACATTTTTATACTGTTACATCATCAGCTGCAGGAGCAGGACAGGTGCTGGGAAGATCAAGGCCATCCCTCCAGCTGCTCCCACACACACCCAGGGCACTCCTAGATGGTATTTTAGAGCTCTACTCTAACTGTAGGATGGGAGTATTCTGGGGCTGCCCTGCCTACCTCCACCAGCATGTTCCCTTTCCTATATATTACATTTACCCTGACAGCCAGTGGAAAGGAAGGCCCCTCCCATCCTAAGTTACGGAAGAGCAGGCCACTCCTATATGCCTTAGTTACCTGCACTTCCTCCTCACCTGTGCCCTCAGAGAACCACAGGGACTGGTGCTCTCCCCCCGCCCCCCATTCTGTTCCTGGATTTGTCTTCCCTTCCCTGTGACTCATTTGACATCTGGATTCTGATCTTGCTCCTGGTTTAGGACTGCTTGTACATGGAGGAGGAGAACATGAGTGAATCGTTGTGTGCATGCACCTGTGTTCATTTGGGCATTGCACACCCAGGGGGCACACTATGGAGTAGGACTCAGGCCCACCCTGCCCTCCAAATTAGGAAATTGACATTCAGAAGAAAAATGAAGGAGCAGCAGGAAAGTAACTTCCACAGTAAGAGGCGTGCTTTTCACTCCTCCAGGGTGTATCAAGATGGGATTCTGGAAAGCCATCTCTCCCCCCTCCGCCCCAGGATCATCTACCCACTAAGCCATTGGACAGGGTGCAGGGAAATGGGGTGGGGTGAGGAATGAAGGTACTGGACATAGCCATTAGAGGCTCAACCATTCAGTGAGATTCAGTTTATCCACTCCAGGTAGAGGTAGGGCTCAAACGAGAATGGATCCTTGAAAGCTAGAAAACCTGTTTCTAGGAGAAGGTAAAGGAAGCCATTGAGAGCTGGAAGCTGGAGATCTGCTA
The DNA here is from genome assembly GCA_004024925.1 of Scalopus aquaticus. NCBI lineage: Eukaryota > Metazoa > Chordata > Mammalia > Eulipotyphla > Talpidae > Scalopus > Scalopus aquaticus. The sequence goes on along the minus strand of PVIJ01016778.1, from coordinate 22,557 downwards.
AAGAAGCTGAACTTTAAGGAACATGTTCAGATTTAGCAATAAAGCCATTATTCGCTGTGTGTCTATGGTGAGTGACCTCACCTCTCTGGGCTTCAGAGTCCTCATCTGTAAAATTTTTTTTAAAATTATTTATACATACAAGCTGGGGTACAGGCCAGAGGCGTGGGGCGGTGAGAGGGTTCACCAGAGACGGAGCGGGTAGCAGAACAGGCAGATACACTGAAATACACTGCTGAGGGGAGCAGCCGGTGAGGCAGGAGAGGTCTGCCGCACCATGTGGGATTCTCCCCGGCCGGGCGTCGAACTCACGTCGCCGCTGCCGACAGCTCCACAGCGCAGCGCTTAACCGCTGCGCCACCGGGGAGGCCCCTGTAAAATTTTTTTAAAGTAAAACTTTTTCCAATTATGATTTCTCTGATTCTAAACAGGTGAGTGACTGTTTGTGGAATCCAACTTGGGTTAAAAGAAGGAATGCCAGACCTGAACATCCAGTCCTTCCCAAAAGGGATAAAGAAAGGTAACTTGGGACCAGTGGGATCTGAACTTGCTCGGAGGACTCTTGGAGACTGTCTTATACCTAGTGCAGCCAGGAAAAGCACAGAGCAGAAAAGCAGCAGGGGCAAAGGGCCACCCAAATCACCTCGAGCTCAGCCTTTACATAGAAGCTAGCTTACAGGGCCCAGAGATCAGGGGGAGAAACTCCCAGGTGGCCAGGCAACTGTCGAGCAATCCAAACTGCTGGAAATTTGAGCATTCTTGTGTTCGCTGCTTTGGAAGAGGCTGGGTGGGGGGTGAGCGCTTTTGCTTTGTGCCTCCAAAGTTTCTCTTGGTGAAGTTTCTTAGCTGAGAAATGTTGGTATCACCTCTTCTGAGAGGATGGAAAAAGGGCCAGGGCGCCCCTAGTGGCAGATCCTCGTGGTTGACAACAGCAGTACCTCCTCAAGACTTGCTGGAGGAGCTGAGGACAAAGCCAGAAGCAGCTGGAGGGAGACAGTGGGGGGCACTGTGGGTAATGGAGACACCACCCTGTCCCCCTCCCCCCAGCTTGACTCAGAAGAAGCAGGGCAGGTGACCAAGGAAGCCTTGCAACAGAAAGCCAACTTGGAGGATAATCCCCAGCAGGAAAAGACTAGAAGCCCTAAGCACAGGCAGCTATAAGCCAGCGGGCAGGGCAGGAGAGGGGAGAAGGGAGGGAAGATATCCCTTTCCACGGATGTGCCTTGGCCTCTGCCCAAGCAAAGAGGGGCAGATTTTCTGTCTTGTCCCAAGCCCCTGCATCTGCCACCTTGTTTACCTCGTGCCTATTTATAGTTGCAGGCTCCAAGTCTGGCATGGGGCTCTGCGATTTATATGACTATAAACCTCCAAAGGGCACCAAGAGCTGGCAGGGCATGGAGAAAGACGAGGCACGCCTCCCAAGGTCAAAATGGCCACCATCCCACCCCTGCTGACCTTCCACTCGACTAAAGGGAAAGAGGTAACAAGGCCGGCGCAGGCAAAAGAGCGGGGCGGGAGGCCACGGCCCCCTTTGACTCTTCCTACCCTGCCCCAAGCCTGTCCAGTTTAGGGTCTGAGCAAGTCAGGGAGGATCTGTGGTTTTTGTTTTCCCTTTGGGAGGGGGTAGAGAAGCTCAGTGGGGAAAGGGGAAATCTCATCAGGAGGTGATTGAATTTGAAGAGAATGGGTAAATCCAGCCTTTTGAGGGAGAGGGAAGAATGGGGATGCCAAACTGTCTCCCACCTGCCTTCCACTTAACAGCAGAAAGGGAGAAGAATCACACCTGAATACTCCTGGCCTCTGGCCACCTTCTGGGGGTGCTTTGGAGGCCTGGGTGAGCCTGCCTCTCACTCAGAACAGGGTATGCTGGTGTACTCAGAATCTGGGCTCCCAGTCACCATGGAATTCTGCCATGCTACTCGTTACCCTCCCTTCAGCGGGCACCCCGCCCCAGCCTCCGGTGGGCCCTCTGTTTCAGAGCGCCCCTGTTTCTCGCCCTCCAGTCCCCTCTAAGATCTCATCCCACTGCTCCCACCACAAGTGCCTCACACTAGGCCTGCTACCGCTGCTCCCTTCACTCACTAATCCAACCTCCTATCGTGCAGGTCCCTCAAAACCCTCCATGTTGGTCCCCACCCCATGACTGATCACGTGAACATTAAGGCTGGGCGTAACTCGGCTCTGTGTCTATGTAAGAATGTGCCTGGCAGGTGAAATAGAGTCACAAGTCACAGGCCAGATGGGTGTGAACATGAAGAAGAGAAGAAACCTGGAATGACTTGCTATTTTCTCATCAACTGCAGGTCTGCTAGACTAAATCTGAGGGCTTGCAGTAGGAAGGGTCTCTCCTAGACCCCATGTGGCCCTTTGGCCATTTCTGCCTTCCTTTGGCTCTCCCCTCCCCACCACTGTCCCTGGGTCTCAGGCCCCTCAGGGCTATACTGAACTTGGGAGGCAGGTGGAGCTGGAGGTCAGGGGTGGCTCAGCTGGGATCAATCCTCTAGCATGGAGGAGGGGCACTAGAGGATACTGAACTATCAGGCAACCAGTTAGACTGATGCCTGTCTTGCCTTGGCCTTGGCCTTGGTCTCAGCCGCAGAGAGGGATTAGGCTCTGGGTAAAGTAATAATGTGGTGCCAGGGAGGATGGGCAGATTCTGAGGTTCTTTTTTCCCTCTTGCTTTCCTAGTCCAGCCTCATCTTTGAAGGTGAGGATGCAAATGATTGCGCCCCTCTGCCCTAGTTAAAGTCCTTGCCTTCTCTGAGGAGGGGAGTCAGGCAGTAAAGAGGATATCATATTTTACGGAGTCCCTTTCCTTACTTACTAGTCCACTTTTTTATCCAGTGCCTTCTCTGGGGTAGAAGTGGAGTATCTGGGAGACGTAGGTCAGGTGTGAGGATGGTGTCTGAAGACCTGAAGAAAAATCAGCAACCTGAATGGCATGGGGTGCAGTGGAGAGGAGCTTGGGCTGGGATGGGGAGAGAGCTAGGCCTGTTGCCCTCCCCCAGAGGGAGGCAGCAGAGGACCATGGGAATTGCCCCATCCTGTCATTAGCAGTTCAGTTTCCTTGGATCCACTGGCTGCCATGACTCCCATATGGGGGGGACTCACGTCTGACATTTTTTTACACTGCTAGTCCTCGCTCCTCTGCTGGAACGCAACCTTGGGAAGTCAGTCTATTCTTAATTTCTCTCTGTCCATTCCTAAGCACGGGCTCCTCCCCTCCATATCCAGTTTAGAAAACGTCCTTTACATTTCCCACCCTCAACTTCCTCACACGATGCCTCTTACATCCCCCTGGGGGCCACGCTCCAGCCCGGAGTCACCACTCTGAAGAGGCCTTCTCGGTCTGGGGGAGCTTCTCTGTGCCTCCTGGGCCATGACCATGAGAACTAGACCTTGTTCTCACCCCAGTCTTCCCTAGAGAGCTTTGAATGAGGGTTAGATCCACATATTCTCTTTTCCCACCCCCACTGAGGCACCCCCTAGGCCCACTTACCTGGTACGAGGACAAGCCCTGGGCCTGAAGAGGTACAGGAAGACAGCCCAGCTGTTGTGGGCCAAGCTGGTGCAGGGGATGAAAACCAAGGCCTCCTAGTCTTGAAATATTCTCCTCCCTGCCAGTATGGTGCCTCCATAGTCCCTGAGCCTGGTTGGAAATGCCAGGGAGAGAGTGAGTAGCAGGGGGAGGGGTTAGACTGGTCAAGGAAACTAACATCTCAGTTACTAGCAGCTCAAAGTTAGGAAACTAGAAGGCTTCTAAGTTAGATCTTGTGGGAGACATAACATCTCCTGAGGGGCCACTTGGGTGTGGGGTAGAAGGAGTGAGGTTTGAGAATTTTCTTATTCAAAAGGAAGATAAGAGTGACCAGGTTTTATAGAAGAAAGAGGGTGAAAGAGTTCCTTTTGAACCCCTACTAGTATGTGATTGGCTGAGAATTGAAGACCTGTACTTTGGGAAGTGGAGATGAGATCCCAGCAAAAAGGAGCCCAATGTTGATAACCAGCACAGCGACAGGCAGCGTGGGGAGTGGCGGGTGTTGTCTATCTTTTATGGCCTCTTGTTGGTCCAAGAAATCTGGGACTCAGCATCCAAGATGCAGGCAGACAAACATCTTGGAGATCATCCTGCCTAGCACCCATTTTACAGATAGGGAGGGGAGGCTCAGGGAGCAAGTGGTACCTTAGGTCTTGAGTCCTGCTTGGCCTCTATCAGCCTCATTCTCAGACCCCAACGTGGCCTCATTTTCCAGAAATCAAGGCTGACCTACTACCCCATAGATTTGTTCCCAAATGAAGTGCCCCCTTTCTTGCCCCCTGTTCTATGTTTAGCTCCCTGCAGACCTGCCTGATTGTGGAGCCCTGGGTGAAACCTCCTTTCCTTTTTTATTTCAGACTGGGATTTCTTAGGGGCCCCCCTTGCAACTGGAGATGTCACCATCTTTCTATTAAAATGTCTTTCCCACTCTGCCTCTCCCTCTCCCTCTTTCTCTCTTCTTCTACTCTCCCCCCATACCTCAGCACTCCTTCCTCCAGATAGAGCCCCTCAACTGCTGAGATGAATCTCTGAAGCTTGGAGTTCTGGCCTGTGTTCCTAGTAATTGAGTTGTGCTCTCTGGTTGTGATGGGGAGAGGGAGGGCAGAGGCAGCCTGTGGTCAGAACCTCCTCCCGGGGCTTAGCCCCCACCCCCACTGTAATCCAGCAGAGAGCCTGCGAGGTGGTGATGCTTCCTCTTCCCCAGCCTGCCTTCTCCAGCTCTGTCTCCCCCTCTCCCCCTCCTTGCTTCATCTCCAGCACAAATCACATGGTGACAGCCCCATCCAACCTTTGGGGAAGGGTTTGTAAATGTGTCTTCCTTAGCTCTGATCTCCAAATTGTTCCTTTTATTGCATTTGTCACGGTGAAGATTAAAGTCCCTGGGTGGCCTGCACCACAAATCACAGAGTCTGCTCAGGGAGCGGCTGCAGGTTGGGAACCGATGAAAAGGGCCTGTTACAGGGTGTGTGTGTGTTTGTGTGTGTGTGTGTGCATGCGCACAGGAAGATATGCTTTGCGGAAACAGGAAGATATGCTTCTGATGTCATTCTGAGCAGTTGTTCCTCTTTATAGCAGTTTTGTGACCTCTTCCTCCAGGCTGTCTTCCAGGATCACTCCGTCCATTTCATCCTGGGCATTACATTGATCTCTCCTGGCTCTTCCATCAAGCAGAAGGAAAAGCTATGTTCATATCACAGATCTTTCTGGCTCTCTAGCCACATCAGTCTCTAGATCTCACCCTGGGAGCACTCTGAATAGGTCAAGGGCAACTTGGACCCAGTGTCCCCAAGGGATCTACATCAAGGCCCAGAAGAACAGCTCAGCTACCCTGCCCTCGCTCACTGAGATCCTGACTTTCTTCCTTGTCCTGGGCACAAGTGGGTATAGAGGGGGCACAGCTGAGGCTGAGGGACCAAGAGGACAAAAGCTCCCTTGTACACACACATTGAAAAATAGTCCCTTCCCTACCCCCTTATGAGGTGGGCTTCCTGCCTGTCCCTCATGCACATTCATAACATTCAAATTTATGCCGTAATCTCCGCCGCTCCATATGTATGAGCCTTTGATGGGTGTTTGGGTTTATGGGATGCACCCAGCCCTCCGTTCCCTCGCCCGCCCACCGCCTCCAACCACTGCAAAGACGCTCGTACATAATTGACATCGGCAGATTCTTTCATTATACAAGATTTAGCATCTGCTCGGGGATCGCTCGCTCCTCACTCACTATAGATGACTTTTCCCTGCGTTTCCTATTATCAATTCAAATTAGCCCCATTTCCCCACCCGACCAGTGCAGCGTTTACACTTGACAGTGAGGAAACAGCAAGGCTGTAATGGGCTCCTCAATTATTTAGGCCCAGTTCGACCAGGATCCAGAGGCCTCAACAAGGGGGTATGTGAGCTGAGGTCACCACAGGGGCCTGGAGAGAGAGGCCACTACCCAGCCTCTGTTTGGCCTTCTTACAGCTCTGCACACTCACTTTCCACCTTGGAACTCTCACTCCCATTCAAGTCTCTAAGGGGTGGGACCGTACCTTCCTGCCCCCACCCTTAGCAGCGGTTCCTCTCCCTGCACCCTGGCCCCCCTACACCTGCCCCCTCATCTCCTGTGTGCCCCACATGAGTACTGACATAAACCAAAGAAGTCACTGGCACCAGTCAGGCTGGCCTCTCCCTTTAACATGCCTCTTTATCGTAAGGTGCATCTGAAATTTTGATGTTGTGGGCGAGGACTTTAGAGACAGTGGCAGAAAGAGATTGAGACGGGTTCAGTGAAAGAGACTGAAATCAAGGTATGTGTCCCTAGGAAGAGAAAAATGTGAGGCTGAGAGAGACGCTGCTGGGGCATCGGGAGAGACGCGGGAGAGCAGAGAGGCTTAGGAAGGTCCCTCCTCAGACCACACTGGCTGTGCAGCTGTAATTAGGTCAGTGCTGCCCACCCACTGATCTGACTCATCCAGGCCCAGCCTCCTGTAGTAACTCTTGGGCCCAGTGGCTATTCAGGAATCATGGCCTCTCCCGAGTCCACTAAACAGCCCAAGTACAATGCAGACATTCCAAGCGACACTGCCGGCCTAGGCCCTGATTCCCATCCACACTCTGCCATCTCAAGCAGGGCCCTGGGCCCCCTCGGGTGCTCCTCCCCTTGCCTCTCTAACCCCCAGCCCTCCCTTCACCAACCCAGATCAGTTTCCAAGGGCAGTAATGAGAGAGGTGGCAGGCAGGGGTCCTAGAGGCTCTGGGATTAGAGATGTCTTTCCCATGCTTGGCTTCTCCAGAATCAAAGAATTCCTCCATCTGATTGGATTTACCCTAAGTCACAGGCGTGTGGGACCTTCTTTCCCTCAGCAACAGCTGGAAACAGCCCGCAATATGATTAATTAACACTGTAAAAAGCCCTGGACACAATTAAGATGTGTGTGTGTGCGTGGAGGGGGGGAGGGGGGTGTACAAGATGGGGGGAAGGAGGGCGAATTACCAGCCATCTATAGGGCCCTCCAGGGGAGTGGAGTGACATATCCTCAGAGACATTCCTTAACATCCATGCCAGACAGGGGTCATTTTATCTAGACTCTAGCTTTTGAACAGATTTGCCCCTTCCTCTATCCCAGGGGCACTGAGCTATTTTCTGCTATCTCTTCCCTGAGAAGGAAGGTTTCTGGGGCAGAAGCCTCATTCTCTCCTCTCTACTATAAGCAGAGTGTTCTCTGCCAAACCTCACTTCCTCTTGCAGGTCATTTTGGGGATCAGGGTCATTTTGCACAACCCCCTAATCATAGACACAAGCCCAAAGGGACAAAAATTGGAACCTCTGAAGGGTCTAAATAAATGAGTCACCAGCCCAGTTTTCAGCTATCCCATTCTTGGATATGTCTCACTTTCATCCCCAAAGTCTCCAAAATAGAACAGAGGGCCTCTCCTTGGGCTCTCCCCTGCATCTCTAAGATGACAAAACCTTATTCGATGGACCCTCTCCCCACTCCATCCCTGTATGACTTGGGTAGTCATCCCCTTAGGTGTGGCCATCTCAGCTTTGGTAGGATGCTGGTGATGATTGGTGCTCTATATTACACGATAGGGAAGGGGACGGGGGCACAGCGAGTCCTAACAGCGAATCATCCGAAATCAGTTCTTAGGATTCTTTGAAAGAATACTGGATTTTAATTTATTTGCTGCAACTGATTGATATATTTCTGTTTTGCTGAAATGACTGCTCCTAGGAGGAAGTTGTCTAGGTTCTAACAGTAATGACCAAAGATGGAATGGACCAGAAGGGGCATGGAAAACCCCAGACTGGGCACTACCTCTCAGATCCTTCAAGGGTCCACGGTCTGAGTGCCTAGGGTCTTGGTTTTATGGTCTGATCTCAAGAGAAGGGATCAAGGGAGGTTTTAGGATACCTGGTGACCCTGGGGCGGTCATCACACACCTGACGGCATCAATAGCAAACATGAGTGAAACCACTGGAACTGAAGTTCCACTTCCTGACATTGAGGCCTAGGAGTGTGTGAATGAATGAACACTGCTTGTCAGTCGCCTGCCCCAATACAGGTTCATGGTGAGGATCAAAAGCAGGAGGGGCCCCAGAACACACATCAATTGTGCAGAGTATCCCCCTTTCCACTCACAACCATTGGGTTCTACAGTTACACTTCTGCAGAACAGGGAGGAGTCTCCCAGTGGCAAGCAGGGAGGAGGAGGCAGAGAGGTGGGGGGCTGGCAAACTGGGATGGGCAGTTCCTCTGTGAGTGTCTTTATGTTTTCTTACAGGTGTTCTGCTGCTTTGTGGGTCTGATATTGGTACGTCCATGGATGGCCCCCGGTGACTTTGCAGGTCAGTATATCTCCACACATGCATATATACTCTGTGGCGTTACTTTTTGACCTGTGGCTAGGGACAGTGCGCCACCAGAAAGAAGATCAAAAGGCTGGGGAACTGTCTAAAGACCAAAATCAGGCCTAACTAGGTTTTGGTTTGCTGAGCACAGTGCTTAAAACAAACATGAAGTTGAGAGCCTTTAGGAGTGGTGTGTGTTTTTGAGGTATGGTCACATATCCCATTGCACCCTATTATATTTCACTGGTTGCTTCACATTTATATAATCTGCCTGGAACTGAAGTCTTGAATCTGTGACCTCTTGAAGAGAAAGGAGATTATGCTCCTGTTTACCCATGAATTGACTCCTGAATAATTCGCCTCCTTCACAGAAAAAGGCTGGGGTCCAACTGTTAGTAGGCAGACTGAAGGACGCCCTGGACCCCCCAAAATTGCATGCTCTAAAGAGGTCCTGCCAGCCATCACATAAAAACGCAGCATACTCTTTGTGGGTACAATTTTTAATAACATGATTGTGCATAGAGAGAGAAGGGAAAGGATACAGTTTCCCAATGAAACATCCAAAGTTACCCATTCCCTTGTGGGTAAATGTCTATCCAGGCAGGGTTGGCACAAAGTGGGGCCACTGTGGCGCAAAAGCTTACCACGAGTCTAAGGCGCCTTTTGGCAGGGACCATAGAAAAGGGACAAAAGTGGCCAGGAAGTCTGGGACCTCCCCACATGTTTCTCACCCACATGTTTCTTCCAATTGTTTCAACTCCATGTGTCTCCTCCAAGCCCTCCAAGTCCCTGGTGCAACTCCAAAACAGACAAGCAAGCACACACTTTTTCCTCATATGTCTTTCTGCTCTAAGTGTTTCTCCTCTTGTGTCTCTTTTCTGTGTCTCTCCAAGGGTTCTGTAGCTTCACCTGGCCACTCAGCTCTGGCCCTCATCAGGTAAGGCAGGGAACCTGGAGCCTCCCCACCTTTTAAAAAAATTTATTTATTTATGCATATAAGAACTGGGGTGTAGGCCAGAGGTGTGTGGGAGGTGAGAGGATTCACCAGAGACAGAGTGGGGAGCAGAACAGGTGGATCAACTGAAGTGCACTGCTGAGGGGAGCAGGAGGCGAGACAGGAGAGGTCTGCTGCACCATATTGGAAGCTCCTTGGCCAGGATCGAACTTGTGCTGCAGTGGCTCTGGATAGCTTCATAGTGCTGAGACTTAACCCCCTGCGCCACCAGGGAGGCCCAGTAGCCTCCCTTTTTAATGGAGAGTCTTCTCTTACACAACCACCAGATTCTCCAATTCATACAGATCGTACAGAATCCAGGTTGGCTCAGTGGGACTCAGAACTCTGCACACTGCCTCTTCCCTTCCTCCTTCCCTCTTCTGAGCTGAAGTGAGGTGTGAGAGACGGAGGAGCAAACAGACACCCTGAAGGACTCACTGGTTTCCTGCTGGCGTGTCCTGGACATGGACCTCTGCCAGAGGACGGACAAAGGGATAGCTGTTGGGTGGGCAGCCCACTCTGTGACCTTACATTCTTCTGGGAGAAAGGGAAGCTTGAGGGCCCAAAGGAAGGTAGATTCTATTTTGTTCTCAAAACTTAGAAAAGGTAGCTGGGATTACATGGGACTTGATGTGGGCCTGGGGATAGGGCTTGCTCTCATTCCTCGCTTCACCCTTGCAATCAGCTCTTCAGTACTCTCAGGACCTTGTAGCACCAGGTCCCCGAGGCGGAGAGGAACCATATTATGATCAAATCTATCTTTGGGATCCCCCCACTTAGGCATCAGCTTCCAGGGAGGAACCCTGATACCAGGCTTTTATTTGACTTCTCCGAAGCCTAGTTAGAGAGGGGAGTAAAGGGTGTGTTAGAGGGACTGCAGTGATCACTGATCTTGTGCCAGAGTGGACTGAGTGTTTTACATACTAATCTCATTAAGGGTTACAGCCTTCCTGTAAGGTAGGTATTTCTGCCTCCTCTTGCTCAGCTAAAGAGATTGAGGCTCTGGGATGTTAAAAACTGGCCCAAAGCCACAGAACTATTAAGCAGTGAATCTGGCTCTTTCCAGTCAGGGGCACTGCCTCCCTCAGTAAATCAGCACAAAACCTGAAGTCAACAGGCAAGGTGAGGGTGAGGGAGATTACCATATTTAGCAGATAAAAACATAAGATGCCCAGTTAAATTTGAATTTCAGATAAACAACAAATAAATTTTAGCATAAGTATATCCCCAGCAATACATGGGGAATGTTTATACTAAAAAAAAGCTATTTTTTGTTTATCTGAAATTCAAATTTAACTGGATATGCTGCATTTTATCTGGCAACTCTAGAGTGGGGTCACAGCCAGGTCCAGCTTAGCCCTATTCCCCAAGGTGCCCTAAGGGAAATAGGCCTCAAGTAGTTATACATAACATTGGGACAGAGTATGTCCTGAGAAATGATTCCATCATTGTGTGAGCCAATGTCATTGACAGTACTTCTCCACTTTGCTGGCCTAGCCACTCAGGAGGGCATCTTGGAAGAGCAGCTGGGTCATTCTTGATTGACTGCTCCTGAACACCAACAGTGTGTACTATGACATCACTGGGGAACAGGATTTTTGGGATCACTTTCTATTTGCAGTCTGCTGTTGACCAAAACAGTCCTTGTCCTGCGGCAGGCACTGTAAAAGGCTGAAGACTGCTCAGGCCCCTCTGGCAGCCCTTTGGTTTCTCTTTGATAGTAGCTCAGGCCTCCAAGGATGGGGCAGGGCTTGGAGTCTGGGCTGAGCTGTCTCCTCTCCCCACCCCTCAGCTCTGCTCTGGGGCATCAGAGGTCTCCCATTCACCAATCAGTGGAAATAGACCCCTTTTCATGCCGGCACTGTTCTGCCCAAGGCTGCAGAAGCAGCACAGACAAGTAGGACACCCGCAGAGCAGGAATCCCTGAAAAAGAAATTAAAACGTAAAGAAAAAAAATTAGAAATTTGAGATGTCAAAAAAAAAAAAAAGTCAAGGCGGTCATCATGGGAAAAATCAAAAACTTCCCCACAGTTACTATACCGTTAAAATGTGAATTACAAATTTGGTGTCTTCTTTTTTATCTTCCTGACTTATTCAGAAATTGTACAGTCTTGGGGAAGAATCTTTTCTGTTAATAGGCTTGCAATTCATTAAAGGATATGGAAAATTTCAAAAAGAAATTGAATTATACAGTGGAGGTGCGGGTAGAGTCGATTAATCCCTGTAGTTTCCAGCCTCTGGAGGTCCAGCCCAGCTCTGTTTAAGGAGGGCCTAACTCAGGGCTGCTCTGGCCCAAGATGCTGGTGAGAGATGCTTCTTAGCCCCGTCTATTAATCCAGCCCCTTGCACCGCGCTCCCCGCCCCCTCAGGCTGGGCCCACGAGGTGGCCTCGCCCAAGCACGCACGCGGGTGCACGGTCTCCCTCCTCGCAGGCTGAGCTCCGCGAGGCTCCACCCCAGGCTCCAGTGCTCCTCAGGCGTCAGCTCCAGCACAGGCTCCGTTCCCACTCCCAGCACGGCTGGCTCAGCTTGCTCGGGGCGTCTCCCTACTGAAGAATTATGTTGCATAAAGCAGCCGCCACCATCTTGAACTGGCAGTGAACTTTGCTTTCTACATATAAATACAGATAGCAATCACACCCCAATCAGCGCTGAGGCTTCAGGGCATCATCTCAGCAACTCTAACTTTCCCATTACGATAATGTGATTTTCACTCAGTCTATAATATCACCAGCCATGAATAAAGCAACTGGCTCTTTCTGTCTCTCTCCTCCCTCCCCCCTTTCTCTGCCTCTCTCCCACCCTCGCCAGTCTCCTTTCTTTGCCTCCCTCACTCCCTCCTCTTCTGTCTCTGCAACCCCTCCTGGTGTCAGTCTCCATCCCTGTCTGTGCATCAGAACAACTTGGCCTTCCTCTCCCAGTCTCTCTCTCTTCCTCATCTTCTGGCACTCACATTCCTTAAATACTAATGATGAGAATTTGCAGTGCCCCGAGGGCTCGGTTATGTTCTGCTGGCCCGCTCTGCTATCATCTGCCTTTGCCTGAAGGTGAGAAACTCAGCTGGGTGGGGGTGGGGTGGGGTGGGGTGTTGGAAGTGTGGGCCGCCTGCAGGACCTGGGGAGGGGAGGCCTGAAACTGACTCCTTCCTTCGTCTTTCCCTCTTTCCTTAGATACTAGGATGATTCTCTGCAAAGATTCCCATCAGGCAGATCAGAGTCTGAGACTCAGGAACCAAAGGATCCAGCAGGGGAGAGCCGAAAACTGCCTGCTTAGGGGAGGGTCCCAGAGGCTCTGATTTTCTGGATGTTGGGGCTCCCCAACCCAACCAGATTCCAAGTGCCAGACAATTGTAAGTAGATACAGTTGGTGAGAGGTGCTCTGGAGAGGCCTGGGGAAAAGGAGGAACTGGCCCAGACTTCTAGAGTCACTTCCGAGTCCCCTGGGCCCTGAACTTTGCAGAGCTATCCAAGCTGGGGCTGCTTTGCCAGGACCTAGGATAAGAGACCAGGGACATCTTTTATCAAGGTGTCAGTAACCTTGTCAGAACTCCTGGAAAGGCCTACTCCTTCCTCCATGTATATTTTCCAGAACGGTAGTGGTGCTGGTGGGGGGATAGTCTACCCCTCTGGTTATTATTGATCCACCCACTGGCTTTATATCCCACTCCTTTCACCTACTAACTTTGGGACAATGCTCTGAATTTCTCTAAACATCATTATAAAATGGGAATAGTAGTACTTACCCAATAAAAAAAATAATATCTAGTAAGTCCTTAACACAATGTCCTTAACACGTTTTTAAATGTTCAATAGATGTTAGTAGTTATTATTACTAGTATTAGCAGATGTTGAATAATCATCTGCTACGTGTGTTTGGCAGTACACCAGGAGGGTTAAGAACTTGGGATTTGGGGTTCTGAGTTTGAATCCTGGCTTAACCACTTGCCAGCTTTGTGGTCTTGGAAAAGTCACAACCTTTCAAGGACTCAGTCTGCTCATCTGTAGCAGGATAATAATAGTCCCTACTTCATAGGGTTGTTGTGAGGGTTTACTCATGCCAAACTTGTGCTTGACCCAGTGCTGATATATGGCAAGGGCTCTAGGAATGTTAGCAAGTAAGGGCCAGGTATGACAGGTCCAGCAATGAGTGAGGCAAACACTGTGGTTCTGGAGACCACATTTTCTCTTTCCAGGTCTGTCTCTGGCCCCCTGACTTTTTCTATTGTTTTATTCCATTGATGGCCTTGACCTTTAACTTCTGTGGAGAACTTGCTTTAATCTCCCTGACTATAAGAATTGCATCTCTTCTACTGCCCACTGGCCTGGGGTGGGATTGGGATTTCTGTCTAGGTCCTTCCCTGGGCAACAGCAGGGAAAGGTGACTTGAATGTTCTCTCTTAGGCAAAGGTGACAATTAATATCCCGAAGGGGCTTTTAAATATGCTCCCTCATGCACAATGTAGAATCAGACATCTGCATTCTGTTTCTTTGATTGTTCTATTTCTCATGGTTCTGTTTTCTTGCTTGCTTTGTTTTTTGTTTTTATTTCTTGCTGAAGGTTCCTTTTGGAGGCATTCTGGCCTCATCTTAAGTGAAAGAGGGAAAAGACTCAGTTGAGCTCGGAAGGAGCAGAAGGTATTATGGTGATCAGAAGTGCCAACTCTGGGTACTAGGTAGTGAGACAGAGGGAAGGAATCTAGAGGCACAGTGTCTCACCAATGGGATCTCTGGGTCTCTTCACCCATACCAAGCTTCTCTGCTTGGCACCATGAGGAAAGAAACTTCTCTTTGAAATCCAGAATCACAAGCCAAAGCATTCTTAACCAAGTGCTTTAGAGAACAGAACAGTTTGTAAACTCCCTATGGGTTGGAGTCTGACCTCCTCCCTCTTCCTTATTCCTTTACTCTCATAGAAGAATGAGACAGGGTCCAGGCCTTCCAGTTGATCATAGTTCACTGGGAGAGACAGCATGAAATCATGACAGTAAATTACAGTGTGAGAGATGACCTAATAGAGATAACTACAGGGTGCAGTGGGGACAAAAAAAGTGATCATTTCCACCTGAAGAGTTAGGTAACTCTTCCTAGAGGAGCTGGTGATTCAGCTAACTGTGGGCAAATGGGAGGAGGAGATGGAAGGGAATTCCAGGCTAGGGGACTGACATATGCAAAAGCCTTGAGGTGTCCCACCACCTGACACCTTAGGAGAATTCCACTGAAGCAGGGGTGGTGTAGGGAGATCACTTTGGGAGAGGCCAGCAGCAGGGGACAGATAGTAAAGGTCCGTGCCAGTTGTGCTTTCATCCTGTGAGCCAAGAGTCCCTGAAGGGTGTTAGCAGTGAAGTGATTTGCATTTCAGAAAAATAGCTCTGAGAATGATGAAGAGACTGGGGGAAGATGAAGGCATGGCAGTGGTGAGGACTGAGCAGATTTTGTGCCTTAGTGGCTATGGGAGATGAGAATTCCAGGATGACCACCTTGCTCTGGGTGAATGGTTGGATATGACAGAGATGGGGAATTGATGAGGTGAAAAAAATCTGGGGCAAGTGCGAAATATTAAGTTCTGATTGGAAACGTGTACTTAGAGAGTCTAGCATAGATCTCAACAAAGATATCCAGGAGGTTAGAAGAGTAAGTTTATCTCCATACATTTGGAAATGAAGATGTCTGGTAGGGAGTTAGAAATATTTGGTGTTCAAGAGAGGTCTTATGGAGTTGAAAAATGTGGAGTTGAAAGTCACCAGTGTCTGGGATGGATGGCAATTAAGGTCACTGACAGGAGGTCGATTGCTTGAGAGAAATGAGGGCCAGGAGGAGATTCTTAGGGAGTATCAACACTTGGAGGAGTGGTTCTCAGCTATGACAGCACATTTGGATCAGCTGGGCAGCTTGAAAATCACCACTGGCTGGGCCCACTGTGACCAGCTAAATCTCTGGGCGTGACCTGCCAAAGTTCCTCTGGTGAACGTAATGTGGAGTTGGGGTGGAGAACCAATGACTCAGAGGGCAAAGGAACAGAGCTTTTGAAGGAGACTGAGAAGGAAGGTTCAGGAAGGTAGGAAGAGAATCAGGTAAGAAGTGTGTGGAAAAAGGGAAGGGAAATTTTTGAGCAGGGAGAGTTCCGAAGCATCCAGTGATGCAGAATATTAATGGGTTATCCCCACCTGGTACTTGTGCTATGTCAGGGACTTTATATCAACTTGCTGAATCTTCCCAGAGACCCTATGAAGTAGTCCATTGTGCCTCCCCCGCCCCCCCACTTCACTTTGGTGATCATTGCCATTTTAAAGATAAGGAGGCTGAGGCTCAGGGATGTCACACAATTAGTAAGTAGAAGTCAGGATTCAAGTCCACATAGGCACTACTGAGTCTGTGCTCCTAACAACAGTTTCTCCAAATATGTTCATTCAGCTTCATTTTGTTATTAATGTTAATGAGGGAAAAAAATTCCAGTCAATGTTGAATGAAATGATGATATTCAAAGACCTGGTTTTGTTATATGTTATACCTCATTTCATTTAAAATCCAAGTTTCCAAGAACCTATTGACCATGTTAAGTGAGAATTTCGGCCACCTCTTGCAGAGAGCAGAGTGAGTGAGCTCTAGCTATGGCTTTAGCACTTAGGTGATCAGTATAACTTTCAAAGGGACCAACTATCCTCTCCTCCTTTCTCTTCTTTCTCTTTCCCTCTTGCCTCTCCCTCTAGGTCACTAAGGTAGCTGCCTTTCACCTTCCTGGCCCTCTTATGGCTGAAAGGGCTGGGGGGGGGGAGCTGGTTTTTTCCCCTCCCTTTTGGTGAGACCACACAGTTTGACTCAACTCTGGGCACCAGATTGAGCTGAGCATTCTTTTAAGTCTCTACCATCTGAGAGAGTGTGGAGTTGGGTGATCCCCTGGGAAGTAGATACAAAGACAGACCTCAAGGAGGAAAAAGACTGGATTCACACGCACATGGAGGGGATATGAGCACAATCGGACTGCTGGGACACCTGCACGCACACCTGCCTGACATCACCAAGTCCCAGAGCAGTGGTTCTCAATCAGCTGCATGTTAGAATTAGGGGATGGGGGGAGCGTGATTGGAGGGACTTTAAAAACATACTGCAAGTTCTACCTTCTGAACAATTGGATCAGAATCTCCAGGGGTGGGACCCAGGCATTGGTGGGTGATTCTAATGTGTAACCAGAGTTGAGAACTTATAACCTTGAGGAAAGAGCCTGGATGAATATGAAAAGATCCTGCTTCTAACCTTAGTTTTGAAATTTTCTAACTACATGGTCTTGGGTGATGCATTAGGTTTCTTTGAGCCTCATTTTCCTTATATCTGCAAAATAGGGTTAGTTATTTTTTTTTTGTTAATTTTTTTCTTTACATTTTTCACGGTAACTTTGGCTTAAAACACTGTGTGATTTAGAGGTATAGGGTCACATCCTCAGATATATATTACCACACTACATCCTCTGGAAGGCACCCATAGTCCTCTACTGTAGCCCATTGTACCCCCACCACACTTTGCTTCCCCCCTCCCGTCTCCCCTTCTGGTAGCCTTAATTCTACATCCAGATTTCTAGGGTTTGTTATTGGCTTGGTTTTATCTGACTTTTGTTTTATTTCTCTATATTTCACATATAAATGACACCATCTAGTATTCATTTTTCTCCTGACTTATTTCACTTAGCATGTCCCCTCCAATACATGCATGTTGTCACAAGAATTTACCTTTTTTATATAGCTGAATAGTATTCCATTGCATATACAACCACATCTTCCTAATCCACTGATCTGTTTTTGGGTTCTTAGGTTGTTTCCATAATTTAGCTATTGTAATGAGTTTTGCAATTAACATAGGAGTGCAAACATTCCTTCCAATTAGTGTGTTTGCATTCTTTTAATATCTAGATACCTGGGAGTGGAATTGCTGGATCATATGGTTCTTTTATTTTTCCTTTTAAAATATTTTTTATCAACAAATTTGTATTGGTATTTCAATTTCAGTAAATACATAGCTACCTCAGTCCTTTTAAAAATGTTTAAATTTTTATGATGGAAATTTTTTTTTAAAGAGTTTTTATTTATTTATGTATACAAGCTGGGGTACAGGCCAGAGGCACGGGGCGGCGAGAGGGTTCACCAGAGACAGAGCGGGGAGCAGAACAGGCAGGTCAGAAATACACTGCTGAGGGGAGCAGCGGGTGAGGCAGAAGAGGTCTGCTGCACCATGTGGGATTCTCCCCGGCTGGGCGTCGAACTCGCATCGATGCTGCCGACAGCTCCACAGCGCAGCACTCAACCGCTGCGCCACCGGGGAGGCCCTATGATGGAAATTTTAAGCACATTCAAAAGTAAAGGAAATAGTAAATTAAAGTTCTATGTATCAGCTTAAACAATGGTTAATCTAGTTTCTTTTATCCTCCCTCTCATCAATTCCTGTTCCCCTCAACTCCATATTATTTGAAAACAAATTCCAGAAATCATAGGGTTACTTACTTACCTTGACCCTCTTGACTTTATACAAATTATCATAATATTCAGGTAGATTGTTGGTTGTGATGTATTTTGTCAGTTATACAGAGCATTAAATAAAAGTGTCGTGGAATTAACCTATGTAGGCTCTAAAATAAAAATAAGCACGCATGTTCCGTTGGCACAGGTAGGTACACTTGGGTAAACACACACACACGCACACACACAAACACAGCTCTTGGTTGTGTTCTAAAAGCAGACTGTGGTTTTCTAGACACGGGCTTTTATGTTTTTAGCCTTCAGAATATGCTGTTAAAATACGGAGATGATCTGGGTGTGTGTGTGTGTGTGTGTGTGTGTGTGTGTGTTTAAATGATTGCTAAAGTGTGGCATCATTTGAGTCCGCCTGTCAGCCTATCAGAAACGTCATCTATAACCTTCACTGTTTGCAGTTTAATCTCCCCTGCCTCCCCGCGGGCCCTGTTCTGACATTTTAAACCCCATAAATGACAGTAGTGCTCTAAGCCATTTTGAAAAAAGCCAAGCATTTGGAAAAAACACACATAGAGACATACCCCTAAATTCCCCTTCTCCTGAACACATGCTCACTCACTTGTTCATAAGTGGAATCACACACATGCTCACACCCCTGCACTGGTCAATTTGGGAGAAGTCACAGATACTGACTAACATAATGCATACCACGTGACACAGGACACAGACGCATGAATGCACAGCTGAGAATCAGGTGCCCGTGCACACACTCCAGTGGACACACAGCAGACACCTTTCTGCTTGCATCCTCAAGTCACACCCATTCCTCTGCTCCTTGGCTTTGAGACACACAATCTAGGGTCCTTGGAAAGCTGGTGCTGGGGGTAATGGATGACCTGGGTGGCTGAGGTGCCCCAAAATTTGGAGTTTAATGTCAGGCAAGGTTGTACATGAACAGGTTTACGGTTGGTAAAGCAAGATTACAGGCAAAATGCACCCCACCCTACCAGCAACCAGATAGCTCACCACATTAGGGGAACTGCAATGAAAAAAGAAAAAAGAGGTACTTAATAAAGGGGTGAGCATGTGAGTATAGAAGAACAGAGTGCAGGATGTTGACAGTGAGCTCCAAAATAGCAGGGCCCTGTCAGCTCTGGGTCTGGCACAGAGGCTCATAAATACTTGTTGAATGAATGACTATAAGCTCCAGAATATATACATACATAGTAGGGGCTGAGATAAGGATGGGAGATTGACAGGACAGTGTCTTAGAAGAGATGACTTCTAATCTGGGACTGGAAGAGAGAGCGCATAAATATTTGGGGTGAGTGACTTACTTCCCTTGATTTGGACCACCTCTGACTTTGCAGTAAAATCTCCCCATTTACAGACTCCCAAGTAAAGTGGGAAATGGTAGGAGCGGTGAACCAGGATCACCTTTGTGCAGCCCCAGGGCATTTTCCTGAACTGGTAAACTTTTCTCTTTATGTGCTAGGCACATGGACCAGCAGAGGACAGCAGCTCTGGGCAGTGCTGCTTGATTCTGAAGGGCTCTGTGATTTCTCTCTGGAAAACTGGCTCCTAGGGCTTTCCCTCCCACCATCTCAAGTCATTATGCACTTAAGGAACTTGTTTCCAAGGCAACCAATTAGTGTCAGAAAGTGAGGCCTGTGACGTCAGGATGGGGGTGGAGTGAGAAACTCTTTCTCTGTCTATAGTCTTGCAGGGAAAACTCCAGAAGAGAGGCAGGATCACAGGTTCTGGGTCAGGGCCCAGGAGTAGGGACAGTGTTGGAGATCTGATTCACCTAGTACTGTCCCTATCTGCCACTCCACTCTAAAATGCCAAGAAGTCTATGCGTCTGTCTTGAGACCAGATACACCTAGAAGAGTCATAATAATCTGGAACCATTGCCCATATTCCTCCCCATCCCCTAGGAGAGAGCAATCTAGGTGTGCTTTGGGAGATCTTAAGGGAGGCCCATAAGGAAATAAGTTTTGACTCAAAGGAGAGAAGACTGCTCTTGGGCCTCTCCTCCCCACTCCGCACAAAGATGGATGCTTTGGTCTATGGGAGGCAACTACATGCTTTAAAAGAGTAAGGAGCACTGGTGGGAACACATCCAGAGAGGGTAGGTGAGAGAACTCAATGGACTCTTAGTTGACTGATTCTTGGGGAAGAGAATGAGATATGGGTGCCAACTCTAGCACTTTGAACCCCTAGATCCTTGGGACCATGGCTAGACTTCCTGGGGGGTCATGTCTGGCCAATTTGGGAAGGTAATTCTAATCAGAAGATAAAAGGCAGACCGCAAAGGCCCTGGTCCTTAGGTGGGTGAAAGGCTGGATATTCATTAACTGGACTTTATGGCCAAACTATGCTAAACTGCTACACCAGCTGGGCAGGCTTTGCTGTAAACATGATAAAGAGGAGGAGGAGACACAGCAGCACCGATATTTTTCATGGCACTTTATGCAACACTTTCATGGTTGCAATAGCCCCTTGGTACGTAGGGTGGGGATTGTCTTCAGGGAGAGTCTCCCAGCAGCCTCCGGAGTGGAGTAGAGTTACTATGTAGCAGCTTTACGTGGGGGTGTCCTAGGGAGCATGGCCTCTGCAAGGGAAGGAACTGGAAAGCAGCAGGACTGGACAGAGGAAGAAGGTGGACATGCTGCAGCCTCAAAAAAGCCTCAGCTGTTGACAGTGGGACTCTGAGGCTGGGCTGGCCCTTCAGAACTATCCTGAATTAGGGCGAGCCAGCTGGGCCTTCCTATGCCAAATGGTGACCAGTTACTGGCAGCTGGCTGCTCAGGGGAACAGGCATGACCTTGGATGAGGCAGCTCTCTTCAGCAGAGACGAGCCAGGCTGATCGGTAAGGGCAGTAACTGGGGAATGTCTTTCAGTACTGAGGGGAAGAGGGCAATGTACCACGGCCTCCTCCACAGCAGTCATCTCTCTCCTTTTGAAGACATAGAAACTGAAGTTCCAAGAAATGCGACCTGCCTGGCCATACAACCATCATGCAGGCAGGGTGTGCGGGTAGTTTCAGCATCTTAGATTTGATCTTGGTTTCACAGAGAAGGGCTTTGCACATATAGCTCCTCCAGTGTGACTGCGTGAGTGAGTCATCGAGGGCTCTGTGGAGGACGGGTGGTTGGAGCTAAGCTGCACCAAGTCAGGGTACAGAGACCCTCCTGAGGGCCCTCTCAGTTCTGTGGAAACCCAGGGAACCTCCTCCCCCTCAGGAAAGTGGAGACTTCAGCCTTAATCCCTCTCACCACTGAGCCACGGAGCTGGCTGATGGGGCTACAAGAGAAACTTTTCTGACAGATGTGTCGGATTGACTTAAAGATGAGGGGCTTTGAGGAGATTATTCTGTGTGTTTGATGCCTGGCCCCAGGGCCCCCAAGGAGTGGGATCTCTGAGAGTTTCTCTGAGTGGAGGGGCCAGAGCAGTCAGCAGGGGCCCAGCAATGATCAACTTCCCAGGCCAGGCCCAAGGACAACCAGCTGCCTGGGGAAGACCTGGCAGAAAACACTTGTGGGAGGGTTGACTGAGGTGAAGGGACGAGTAGACAGTACCTGAGGGGGAGAAAGTCAAGGCAGAGGCCAAGAGAACAGGGAGGGGACTGGCTTGCTCAGAACCAGGCACCCCAATGGAAACAGTGAGAGCTGGCAGGCCTGGCCCGGGCTTGTTTGCAGGCTGTTGGACTGAGTCATCTAGGTCTTATGAAGGATTTGGGAAGTCACTGGCTTGTGTTTGTATATGTGTGGTGGGGTCGTGTGGGGCCCATGACAGGGTCAGATGAGTGTGGGAACTGTTGTGAAGGGAAGCTGTGCCTTCCCTCACCTTTGCTTTGCCATTGGATCCACAGCCTAGAAGTAACAGCAATACTTGGGGTTGTTTCTCTGGCTACGAGTGGTCAGGGGAGACAGCTGTCATGGGGGAAGGCTGCAGAGATGCAATAGGCAAAGAGACAGCAGCTGATGGCTGCTCTGGAGTCTGCCAGAGAGACTCACACCAGAGAGACTCCCCTAAAGACAATGAACATGTGCCCAGAGACCGGGTCCTACTTGCCCCCCCTTTTTTGGGGGGGGGGAGTCAACGAGTGACCATAGCTTTTGCCCAAGAGATTGACCAGAAAGGGATTATCAGCCCCCACCTTTTTAAAAAATTCTGCCATCTTGTCCCTCCCTGAATACACATTTCCCATCGTGACCTTGTGACTCCTCCATTAGGTCTCCTTTCTTCTTGCTTCAAGAAAAAGCAGGCTGGGAGGGCTGGGGACCAGGGAGGGAGATGAGGCGGCAGAGAGGCTGAGCCAATCGCGGGTCTGCAAGGTGCAAAGCAATCAGCGGAGCCGCTGGTGAGCGGGGTCACTCAGTAGTGTGCACATCAGGGTGAAATCCTTTCAGCTCTTCGCCAAACCCCTAGTGAAAGACAATCAGGCTCGCTGTCACCGAGCTAATTCTGTCTATATAAAAGCAGTAATGAAATTCACGGCAGGATTACCCTCTCCATCCAATGGGCCAGCGTTGTGGTGACATATCTCTCTTATTGCCCGAATGTAACACACCATCTAATTTACGTCGTGTAGCGAGCAGGAATGAAATGTTCATAAAGAATTGCTGCATCTCGTCACCTTAACTGCGGCCCGGGGCTCTGAGGCATCTGTCAGGGAGAGGAGCAGGAGGAGGGAGGGTGGGCGGGGCTCAGGGAGCAGCAGCCGGGGG
>PVIJ01016777.1:0-31576 GCA_004024925.1 Scalopus aquaticus | reverse complement strand
TTGCCCTGACCAGCTGGGGTTTGTACCCATGCCTCTGGAAGGTGAGGACAGGAACTTGCCATGTTTCCCCTAGGAAACCTCCATGTAACAGTGGCTGCTGTTTCCCCAGGGTGGGCAGTGCGGGTACACAGGGGCGCACAGATAAAGAATTCTCAAATGAATGAACTCTACATGTTGCTGACACTGAAATAATTTCGTTGTGTGAAAATGGAGAGGAAAATAACTACGCCTAAGGGAACAGTGTGTGTTTTTACATAAAGGCAACATTACTGATAATAATAAGGGCACCAACAGTCACATGGACTACTTTGCGTTAAGCTCCTCTTCTAACAGCCATTTACTTGACAACTCCGTCGGTACTGCAAGGGATCCTCCCAGGTGTCTTGGAAAGCACATATTGTTTGTTGCCATTCGACGGGAGGAATATATTGAATTATCTGGATCCAGGGCATACAGCTGGCTCGTAAGGCACCCGAATTCAAACTCAGGACAGGCCTTCTCTCTTCACTCTCTGTTATGCAGACATGCTCACTCTCTAGTAAGTCTATCACTAAGTAATAAGGAAACCCAGTCATTTCACTTAAAGTTAGGCATTCAGAATAAGGGGGTGGGGGATGAAAAGGCCATACAGTGATGCTCTCAATGCAGATGAGAGCAGACCCATAAGCCAAGTCACACAGCTTCACAGTGACTTTAGTCTATTTTCTAACACCTGTCCTGACATGTACTCAAGGCATCACCTTCTCCAGTCACCACCTCACACGCCTCACACAAGAACTTCAGGGAATGCCGAGGACACATGGCAGTTGTGCAAATGCAGAGGGATATTTCCGTTTCCGTGTCTTTGGACCACAGCCTGACAGCTAGAGAATTCCAATCCATTTGCATTCCCCACTGGATCCCACATAATTCAGCAGATATTCATTAGAATGCCATAATGATATCACACAACCATAAATACATAAGCTAAGAGTCAAACAATACATTGATATTTAAATATAGTTAGAAATAATTTCAATTCTTTATTGAATTTTCTATTGCTTTTATGTGGATGCTTAAAATGTTAAAATATAGTAGGAAATACAGAATAAAGGTGTGTGTGTGTGTGTGTGTGTGTGTGAGAGAGAGAGAGAGAGAGAGAGAGAGAGAGAGAGATAGAGCGCACCTAGTTTAACAAGAAAAGAAATTTGGGTATCAAGTTACAGCTGATAAATATTTTGTTTGAGGAAAAGGTAATTTAATAATAAATGAGAAGCTCTCTGATAAGCCAGTTTCAGAAGAAGCATTCATGCTGCTATAAATGCACGTCGAAATTTTAATATTCTGAGTTACCTGCTATATAGTTGAGGATGGGTGACCTGATTTCATAAATAAGAAACGTATGTAAGACATTTTCATAAAACTTTAAAAAATATGTAAGGCAAACAAATAATGCAGTTAAAATTAAAACCTTTTTAAATTCACCTTTCCTTTAGGAACAACAATTTCTCGAGTCAGACCCACGCCTCCAGAAAGGAGCCACAGATAATTCAGACAACCTGACACCAGTGATGACAATGTTCAATCTTGATCTTTTCCTCATCCGTCTCAACTGCAGACGGAACAGCATGGTTTGTCTTCAGTCTCAATGATATGCCATTAACAGCTCTCTTCCCCTAGTATCCAGACACCTTGCAACAGAGTTTTGAATTATTTAAATGGAAGTAGCATTAGAAAACCCTCATGTTTAAATTATGCTAAATACGTATTCTATTCTTTCAGCTGGACTTTTGCCTATGGGAAAAAAAAATACATATATTCTGTAGGCATGCACGAAGGACTCAGAGGGAAGGAGTCGGCCCCTGTAAAAAAGAGACAACGTTTGGGGACCAAGAGTGTCCAAACAAGGCAAGTGTGCAGGGCATTTGTAATATTCAGACTGTCTAGCAACAATGTGAACTTGTACATTGACAGAAGTAATGCCAACATTCTAAAATACTTCCAAATGCCCTGAAAGCTCTGAACACGAGAAAGCAAAATGGATGGAAGTCCTATTGCAATAAATCCTGCAGTATCCATACTAGGGAATATTACACAACTATTAGACAAAATGGTATAGAAAAGAATACAAAGGACCATGGAGATGGATCACGGGTGAATTGGTGGTGGGCTACCCAAGGGGAATACAAAATGTAAAAGACATAAATAACAATAAAAATTTAAAAAAAAAGAAGAAATGAACTAGTGGTTCTTATCTAATGACCTGGAGGATCGCCTGTGATGCATTGGTCAGGGAGCAGCTCCTAACACATAGATAGGGCAGCCTTCTTGGAAAAGGAAACAGAAAATCCTCCCTGTGTTTGCCATAATTGTCCCTTTGCATATGGAAGAGCTTGGAGATCTGTGAAGGGGTCCTGGTGCATTGTGAGCTGTGACTTTAGGCTGGGAGCAGACTTGGAAATGCAGAAGAAAGAGGGGAGGACGGGGACTTTGTCTCTTGCTATTCATTTGCATGGTGGTGGTGAGTACAGGCTACTATTTAATGTGAGAAAATGTAATAAAAGAGGGAGGAAGGGAGAGAGATTCAGGCAAAGGGGGAGAGAGAGAGAAAGGAGAGCGAGAGAAAGAAAGAAAAAGGAAGAGATTCAGAAAGAGTCCTAACAAAGCAAAAAATTCTTGCTTGCTAAAGATGGTTCACTGTCAGGAGTATTTTTCCTTTGCCAGGACGCTAAGATTAGAGTTTTATTATTTTCTGTTTTGTTTATTTTCTAAAGTGAAAGTGCTGACTGATTTGGAAGAGGACCCTCTGCCCTCTGCAAAGCCACCTTTACAGAAGAAACCCTGGCTAAAGTGCTGAGCAGGCAGGCTCCTGAGCAGGGAGCCTGGCAGGTGTGAAGGCAGGTGCAGGAGGGAAGGGGCCAGGCAGGGAGATGGGGCTAGCTGGTGTGATCAGCTGCTGGAAGTCTACTTTCTCCCCCAGGCACTCCAGGACACGCCAGCACTCAGGGCTGGGAAGGAGGCGGCATGACATCATGGGTGGTCTCCCACCAAGTCCCCAGGTGCTCCACAAGTCACCCACCCCTCCCTGAGGGGACTTCCACTGAAACAAAAGCTCAGCAGGCCACAGGGATCATTGAAAGTAAGTAAATAAAAAGAGCTGGTGTCTCCACGTTGCTTTCAAAGGCAAGTGTAATTCCATTTAACTGGATCAATGCTACCCAGTCCCTACTATGTGCTCGGCCTTAGGTGTACTATGAAATTATAGTCTCTTGAACTCCCACACACAATTGGAAGGTTGCTTTGTTTTGTTTTGTTTTGTTTTCTGGTTATAAAAGACAAAATCATTTTGGAAAATGCTTTGTACAGGAAAAAAAAATTAATGACAAAAATTGCCTATATTCTCCCCAAAACAGACTATGACCAGGCTATGATCCTGGACTCAGCACTGTGAATGACGCAAAATGGGCAATTCCTCAATATCTGCAGAGCAAAGGGAACTTGGCAGTGAACTTGGGTAACATTTTTTTGTTAATCCACTTTCTATGCCTATATTTTTACATAACAAGGAAACCTCCCAATATGTATGCTATATATATGTATATGCTCATTCTACTTTATGTGTAACAAGGCTTTAGTCAACACTAAGTGCATTCTTTAAATGCTTGGGGCACCCACACTATCTGGCCCCGGGGCAGGCATGACCTGGGATTCCTGAGAGCTGGCAGAGTCCCTGTGATCAGTGCCAGAGCACCAAGGAGGTGCTGAAGCCTTCCCCAAGCTCATCAGCAGACCTAAGAGTAGAGAGGCTCAAGTCAACATTTTCCTTTCAGTTCAATGTCCTGCTCTTGAGCTCTCCAGCAACACTTGAGGACAAAAATCTAGAAAACATGCTTAGGAGAGATGTACCCAGGTCTGATAGTGAACTCACAAGCTGTTTCCAAGCAGTTGCACACGTACACACTCAACTGCAGCTGTTGCACATAATTAGTGTGCTAATTATACATAATTATCTAATTACTAAAGGAGGGAGCCAGAGCAAGAGCCTCAGTAAAGATATTAAAATTGGCTCCTTTTAGAATACGATACAGACTACCTTGCTATTTCTGAAAGTCATTCTAACATTTTTGTCTGATATTTGAGGGCTCTATAAATAGAGAAAAGTCTTTAAAAATGCTTTAGTGATATTATGGATTGGATGATTTTAAGCCATTCCATTAACAAAAAAAAATTTAAAAATAGATATTGTGTGGCAGGAAAACTTTCATATCATAAATCTTTATAATGTGTGAATCAGGACTTGTAATGAATTCCTCTGCGAGTAAACAAAGTTTCTTGAAGGATTCCAAAGAACACCGGTCCCAGAAAGTGACAAAAGTAGGGAAAAGTGGGAGCAAAGTGGTAACAGTTTGGAAAACACCACTATCTATACGCTAGGTTCCATATAATGCCATCCCAAAAGGCATACAATAAAAAAAATGTGGGAGGGTCTCCCTGGTAGCACAATGGGTTTAGTCTCAGCACTATGAAGCTATCTGCAGTCACTGCAGCACGAGTTCAATCCCTGGCCAGGGAGCTGCCCACATGACCCAGCAGACCTCTCCTGTCTTGCCGCTGTTCCCCTCAGCAGTGTGTTTCAGTCAATCCACCTGTTCTGCTCCCCACTCGATCTCTGGTGAATCCTCTCACTCCCCACACCTCTGGCCTACATCCCAGTTCTTGTATGCATAACTAAATAAATCTTTTAAAAAATGTGGGAGTCATTTATAAATGATCTTATAAGTTTGGAAATTGAAATTATTCTTTCCCCCACTTAGAGAAGCATCTACATTTGTGCATAATAGGCTCTGATAAGACTGCATTTTAAAAATAGTTTTGATCACAGGACCCTCTTTATTCATCCCCATTCCCAGCATCCATTCCCAGCATAAATACCAGTGGAATTCCCAGGAAATCCATAGCCGAGGCCAGACCTCTAGTTTACTACCTCCACTAGATCACTGATTGATTCATCATCACATGAAGTGTCACTGTGAATTTGTACCCAAGGTCCCTGCCCAACAGAAACATCCTCACCATAAGATACTTTAGAATTTGAAAGAAACTCTTGGATGAGTCTCAAGAAGTGTCGCTTTCTACTGATTTTTCCTCTCACAAACATTCCCACTGGAGCCGGGGATACAGTATCTCTGCATTCATTTTCTATCAGCAAATAATTACATCTTTTATCAAATGTTACCCACCATGCTTCCTGAGAATGGCAAAGCTGCCACAAATTATTCAGTATTAGAAAAGAATAGCCTCCTACTTATATAGACGATATAAATGGGCATCTTTGGAGTATAATTTATTTGAATAATTTGTTAATTCATACCCTCGCCTCCTTCCAAAAATGATTTGAGGCATCCTCCTTCTTCTCACTAAATGCTGTCATCAAAATCCAATGTGCCGTGACGAACGGGTGGAATGAAAACACAAACCAGGTGGACCCTCCAAAGGCACATCTTCATTACTTTTACTATTTAACTTTAACTTTTAATCTTGGGCCATAAAAACTGTCCTAATAAAAGATCCATAAATATCTCTGGAATGAGCAAAGGAGCGACTTTGATGACCCTCAAGCATATGCTGAGCTCTTGTCACTGATGGGCTGTAGTCCCTCTGACTGCAGGGGAGGGTCAGACATGGCTCTAGATGCTTCCAGCAAGTGAGGCCAAAGACAGGGTGACCTTAGGAAGTGTAGGGAATGGCACTTGATTTTATTTTGAAATTTCTATTGCAAAAGGAATACACAATATTTATTTTAAAGCCAGTCAGGCAGATTTTGGCATCACTAGTTCAAACATTTAATTGATGATGCTTTATTTATACACAATGATGTGACAGCCCACCACATGGGTCTCACTCCAGTCCCACCTAGAAATCTCTTCTCCTCCTATTTTATTTTGCACGTTGAGAAACAATGCTTCTTTGCTAAATAAATGAAGGAATGCATGTCACTTGAATACTGCTCTTTCGAACTCCATTTCTAATCGTACCTTGAATACTAAATTAAATACAATTAAGTGCCAATAATTTCAGATTATAAAATGGGTTTTCTTGAACACAGCTAATTAAACTGAACAACATTTTTTCAGTTGAAAACACTCAAAACTCAATGTTGTTTTCCCCTCAAACCTTTTTCAAATTTAATTCTGAAATCAAATATACTTTTAAGATTCTATTGTCTTCATTGTGCTTTTCTGCATGAACGATATATAAGGATGATGGTTCTTATAATTTATTCCATAAAGACAAGTTTACAGGCACCAGCAGTTGAAAACATTAAATATCGGGGTTCCATCCCCCACTTATATGGCTTTTCTCTTTCTTTGCAATACACTGTCCTAAAGAGACACTATGTGGCCGTGATACCTCCTCTTGATTACCTCCTCTTGATCATCGTTGTTACTCTAGCTTCCTTAAATTAGATGCATGTAGCACTTCTAAGTTTAGAATGTTGGCGAGAATCCTGTGTGTTTGGCACCCGTGTTTCTAAAATTCTTTATTTCTTGTGCCCAGCGAGTGTGCTACGACTTCTTTTCATATGTAAAGTAGATCTACGTGATCCCACCACATGCATTCAGTGGAGAAGGGAGTGTAGGGAGGTGGCTGCCTGCTCCAGCACTGGAGGGATGATCTGTCATAACCAGCATGGAGTGTTTAATATTCAGATCAAGACATCTCTGTCTTATCCTAGCAGGCCCTCCTGACAAAAGCCATCCCACGTCTGCCAGGAGTATCGAGTCCAGCCGAGGACAAATTTCAAGATGAACCTGAAATCAATTTGCCATCAAATTTTCATGCCTCTCCCAGACTATCTGTGGCATTTTAATTACAAGCACACTAGGCGGGGGGTACTACAGATATTGACACTTTGCTCCTACAATAAACTTTATTGGCAACCTCTGTCTGGATGCAGTACTCACCTAGAATAACAAGAAATAAAGAAGGATGTGTGAGCAGGAGGTTCTGCAGTTGCTCTGAAACCACCTTGTTCAGTGGGACTGGGCCTTTCTTAGGGAACTTCTTTGGGGCACAGAAGCCCTGGTCTCAGAAGTACCGATGCCCTTCAAGTCGGCCACACCTGCAGGTCACAGCTCCGCCAAGAGCCCAAAGTCACTCCATGGGATGGCATGGGGCTGCCTTGTTGCCTTTCCATTTTCAGGTAGATATTTCTGATTTCCGAGCCCTCAAAAGATTTCAAGTTGCTACACTGCTTGATTTAAGGGAACCGAACCTGGAGGGTCCCTGATTGCCTTCGTAGATGACGTGGGGTGGGGATGTGGTGGGAGCAATGAGCCGCCTTTGCATTAACCACGGCCTCCCTGCCTCCTCCTGATCCTTGTACGGGCTGTTGGAGAGGCCATAAATATCACAGGAAGGAGAGGATCTACAATTTGCCAGCCATAAAACATTTCTGCTCTCTGAGCATTAACACCCGGGACTACAGACACGCAGCTTTAACCAGGCTCACTAGCAGCCCATTATCCTGAGTGAGTTTGCTGTTGGACATGCCACGCTGGCTCATGTCATCGTGTTCCCTCCGATGGTGACAAGGAAGGGATGGAGACAGGGTCTGTGACCAAGGCTGTCTTTGCCACTTTGCACCAGGCGCTGGAGCAAGTGTGTTTGTGCTGCCATGTCCATGAATCTAGCAAGTGGGCAGCTGACTGAAGGGAAGCCAGCATTTTGGGAAATGCTTAAAACTGCCTCTCCAAAACTGAAAGCTTGCATGTTAATATACATATGTACTTTTTGATAAAGTTTACTGACATAAAGGAGATTAGCATCCAGTCTGTGAGTAAAAATAAGCAGTATTCCTTATTATAAAACCCATGGGGCCAAATGATTCTCACCCAAAGTTTTGCCAGTCTCTTGTATCCACAGCCAAGTTGCAGCTGACCAGCCCTGTGAGAATGATTTTACCTGATGTGGATCCCTGGCAGCCTCCCAGCTCCGCTTTCAAACTCTCTTCTACCTTCTTAGGGCCACCAGCTCTTCTGTTCATTTGTCAGAGAGGGCATGGTCAGCTTTCATGAACTCATGAGAGGTGGGCAGCATTATTACACTCTGGATCTTGTTTCTGATACATAAACTGCTTTGAGAAATAAAAACTAGGGGGGAGGTATAGAGTCTAAAAAACATACAGACACCCTGCTGTTGCGGCAAGGTGAGGCAACCCCGCCCTTTTGTGCAGTGTAAACAGGTGAGGGTTCAGAGGTGCCTCCGCACCTTACCAAGTGAAGGGATGGGGGGAGGGGGACTGAGGTGGCACTGGAACTGGAATTGGCTCTTCTCCCGAGGCATCCTGGAGCAGCTTCAACCTGCCACGGGATAGCAAGATGGTTCCTTCCCCACAATGGAATTAACATTCAGACATGCCCCAGACAACAGCTGAGTGCATACATCACCAAGCGCAGCACTGCTGTGGCTGGAGACAGCACCGAAACATTTCTTAAAGGGTGTCGGGGCTGGGAGTGGTACGTGGGTGACATTGGTGTCGCCTGCTGTCTCCTCAAGGATAAGATGCCTAATATGACACGCTGTATCTCCAAGACATAAAAACACAGACGGCTTTTTTATGGACCAACTGGACTAGAAGTATTCCAAAGTGTTCCCTAGAAAGGCCAGAGCTGTAAAATGTCTGTGAAGTACAAAGTGGAATATCCCACTGCTTGTCAGTAACATCAGTAACACTGTTTCCTTTTTTTTATCCTCTTTTTAATCCCTGAGGGGGTCAGCTGGTTAAAATAAACAGCAATGTTTCCTGGGCACAGTTTACATGTCTAAAGAGAAATCTAATCTATAGTGCTTGGACAAATGTAGGTAGGTAGGTAGGTAGATAGATAGATAGATAGACAGACAGACATATAGATAGATAGACAGACAGACAGACAGACTGTTACCCTTGTCTCTTACAAAAAAAATAGTCAACGCAGAGACCTCGCGGAGGGTTCCCCCTCCCAGTACCGACTCTGGGTCCTGACAGTCAGGGGCTCTGCTGACCAGCAGGATGTGCCCTCACAAGAGTCTCAGCTTCAGGGCTTCATGGCAGCAGCAGCTGCCAGACAAGGACCTGGGCCTGAGGAGCAAACGTGAAGCAGGTCCCGGGTGAGAAAGAGCCCATCACACAGACCCTCTTAGTAGGGCCCACTGGCTGCTCCCCTAACCTCGCCAAGGCAGCATCATGGGTCCAGACAGCTTCAGAGAGGGGCGTGTGATCTCCCACGTGCTCACACACATTTGGTGGGGAAGGGAGTGGACGTATCTTTGGAGGTTCTGGCCATACCTTCTCAGGGCAGAGGGAATAAAGAATGCTTAGGTTTTCCTTCTTCCGTTTTTCTTCTGCTTCGTAGATTAAAATAAAACATAGGTAAGGATAAAGCGGAGAGCGCTACTTTACATTTTATAGAGTGGCTAAGTCACTGACCAGATTTGTGTCTGAGGCAAAAGCCATATATAATGTCCCGGGCAGGGGGCCAGCCAGCGCAGCCTGTCTGTCCACAGGGGAGGCGGGGAGGCCGAGCTGTTTGGAGGGTTGCCTCCAATCTCTGATGTCATCGTTTTACCTCTACAGAAGCCATGGCCCAAAAACTTGAAGCCAGTGCCCCTTGCTCTTCAGACAGCCCCGACCTGGCCAGGACATTCTCTGCTGGGCACAAACCAACCAGCCACCCAGCAGAAGGCCCAGTAGCCTAGGGGTCTGCCAGGGGCCGACTGGACCTGATGTGCCTTCCCCCTGGATCATTTCTCTCCTCTGGAGCTTGGCCAAGGAAATGTGGCTTGTGGAGCCAAGCCCCTGCTTCTCTCTCCAAATCACATTGCTCACGATGACGGAGAGAAAGGCCATATCTTCCTCCACGGCCCTGGAGTCCTCTCCACCCACTCTCTCTAAAAAATCAGTTCATCTGGGTCATTTTTAAAGCATAGTGCCTGGGCCAGCTGGAAGCAGTTGCTTCTTCCAGGCCAAGTGCTTGGGGTTTCTTCCAGCCCCCAGCCTACGTGCTTGATACCGCCAGGCTTGGGGACGAGGGATTTGCTAACCAGACTTCCCAGCAACTTCCCAAGTTTGGAGCAAGCAAAAAGCCTTATTTTTTGGTGTGGTTTTGGGGCTTCCACAGGCTGGTTCCAGAGATCTGCAGCTTCCCAGTCCACGGTTCATCCAGGGCACCTGGGTACCTGGCCCGAGACCAGGCTCTGGATGCCGGGCCCAGGTCTATGCCCCAGTCCTTAAGGAGCAGGAGACTTTACACAGGGAAACGGACTCTCTTTACTTGCTTTCGTCTCTTCCAGCTCAAGCATGACCTGAGCTCTGTGGAAAGGACCTGGGGGACCCCGACTTTATTCTAGAAACTAGGCTAGTTAAATAGGGCCTTGTCAAGCTAGAAATGGCTGTGGACTCTTGGCAAGTGTGTTAACTCAGTATGAAAGAATACAAACAGAAAAGAACAATATACCCTGTTTTCTCACTCCAGGGATTGTAGCGGCTGGAAACACTATTCATTTGGGATGGGCCAAAAGCTTTAAAAAATAAGTTCTGTGTACTGGAGATCTGAAGTTCTGAAGAGTGAGGGCTGCCTGGTGGGAATTCCGTATGGTACCTATTGTGCTCTGGGGGCTCAAGAAGATTCAGGAATAGTAAACCTAAGTAGAGGGAGGGAATTCTGTAAAGACCCCCATTTATCTCCTTCCTGGGCACAGAAACATACACGCAAGCATATGCAAAAACATTCATTTATACATTCTTCTTCTGAGGCCCCTGCAATTCTTCCCAGTCATTATTCATATTAATTAATGTTTGTTTGGTTTCTAACTAAACTCGAGTTTCGATATCCTAGAAAGTAAATGGTCCAGCCGAGCCTGCTGTAGGGAACCCCAGCGGGGACTTGTAGGCCTGGGACAGGGGGTCTCTGTGCATCAAGGGCAAGCTTGCCAGTCGTTGGCAAGCCTCCCTTTTGCTCTTTGCAAGATAGAATCAATTCTTCCATCCTCCCCTACTCGCATAGATGTTTTGAGGATGAACTGAGTCATATTTCATAAATTCTGGGTGCAGAAGTGGGGGGGGGACAAGGAGATAGTGTTACTAGGACACTGTCACCACTATTCCCACTTCTGGGACCAGCCAGTCCTTGGAGCGTTTATAAAACAACAAAGCAGAATGAGGCTTTGCCTGCCACATGAGCCCTGAGAAGCTTATATGAGAAGAAATTGAGAAATGCTTGAAAATTTGTACAAAGATTCTTAAGGATCTGAAATAAAGAAATGTGTTCCAAGAGAAGAATAAGCTTGCTGATAAATATTGGTTCACAAAATAATTTAGTTGACATATGCGAGTCTGAGAGAGTAACTTCCTCATAGGATTTTCCTTTAGAAAAACAATCTTCTTTAGTTCACTGCTTCTAAACTTCCCCCCTTCAGGGATACTTCACCCTCTAGACTTGCCAAAGAACTGTTTCCTAATACATCCTAGAGAATATATGACTTCATTTTTCCACAGATGCATTTCTATACACCTGGTATTTCAGTTATTTATTAACCATGCCTAGTTTTGTGGTTTCTAGTTTTATATCTTTAAAGTCATTAAAACTTAATAGGAGAATTAATCATAAAAGAAATCTATCAAACACAGTTGCCAAGCACTTTTTTTTTTCTGACTGACATCTTTAAAATGTATTTGAAAGTTATTTATTTCATCACACCCAGGGAATAAAAAAAAATAATAACTTGCAGCTTCCAAGTTCAGAGAAAGCATAAAAATGTGATTTACTATTTATTGTACTGTTAGGCACATGCATATTATATATTGCATGTTAATCTTCAACTGGCTAAGTTTAGCAAATTTGACAACACTACCGTTTGCTAGTGAGGAAAAAGAATCGACATCTGTTCTCTTCCAGATAGGATTCCTTCTTGGGAGGGATCAGAAATACGCCCAGGCCTTCTATTTTCTGAGCAAACTGATAGAATGCAGTCCATTGGAAAGGACAGTCAAGCCACAATGCCCCCTGGTGGTGAAATCACACACAAACATTGGTAAGAGTTTCTCTGTCACCTTGTGAATATGTCCAAGAGAAACTTAATTTTTAACCACATGGAACTTTACTTTTAGTTTTAAAAATGAGAAGACAAAAAGCATGATACATGGATAGTGTGATAAATGTAAATAAAGGGTGACTCTGCTGTGAGTGAAATTTTAGAGGCACATTTAGTTTCTCTAAACCACCTTGATCAAATATTTTTTTTTTAAATAAGATATCATTCTTAATTCCACATTGGAGAACTGGCATATGGGGTTGGGGAGATAGCATCTCAGCATATAAATTGTGTAAACTAAACTTACAAAAATGGAGCAGTCAGCAGATACTTTCAGGTAGACCTGCAGGTCTGTTAGCTTATTGTCACGTCAGTGAAAATGGAATGAGAGCAGATTCCAGATTTTACCAGGGGACTGAAGACCCCATCTTCCCATCATGCACTCGGCATGTGCCTCTGATAAGCCGCTTAGAGGAATTTCCTCAGGTCAGACATGAAGAGTGATTCTCAGGTCCTCTTAATCCAGACACACATCGCTGGCGAGTTAGGCCTAATAAATCTCAAAAACAGTCAGCAGCACGTGAAATGCAGTGTTGTCAGAAGGCTCGGAGACACTGAATGGGAATGTGTGAAACGTGGAGTCATTAATCACACAAACAACACGGACTCCTCGTAGTGATCATGGAGTGCAACATCCGCCTTTCTCAGAAAGCTCGTCTTTCCTCTGGTTCTCTCTGCAAGTAATGAGGCCCCACACGGGACCCTTACTCCATTCCCTCTTCACATCAGAAGCTGAGCCCCTCCCCATTCAAGGTGAACTGCAGGGGCAGAGTGAAGAAGTCATCCACATACCCTGGTTCCCCATCCCAAAGCTACCCATTTGCTCATCATGACACAAGATATTTCAAGACACAGCCCCAGGTCATAGATGATACAGCTGAGAAAGATCATGAAAGGATACTGCAAGGAACTATCATTTACACCAGAACCTTACACAGATGTCTGTGGCTGCATTAATCATAACCAGGGAGTGGAAACAACCCAAGTATTCACCAGCTGGTAAGTAGCCCATGAAATGTTGTGTATATATACAAAGGAATATTATGCAGTCATCAAAAACACACTAATGATCTATGCTATGATGGAAATCAACTTTGAAAATATTATGCTAAATGAAAGAAGTTGTACAAAAGACCACATATTGAATAATCCCATTTATACAAAGTGTTCAGAATACGTGAACCCACAGAGAGAGAAATCAGGTTAGTGGTTTTCCAGGGCGGGGAGAGGAGGGCAACTGGGATGATGTTTAAGGGATATGGACTATCATTGTAGGCTAATAAAAACGTACAATTGATTGTGATGGAGGCACAACTCTGAATTGACTGAAATCCACTGAACTGTGTACTTTAAACTGGTGCATTTTATGGGTGGCACATTACATGGCAATAATAAATTGTAGTGGGGGAAGGACATTAGAAGGCTAAGGGCAGGCTGTCCTTCAAAGTCCAATGGATACAAGTGTCCCCAAGTGAAGGAAGAACAGGGCAGGGAGAAGAGAGGAGCATTAGCTCCTGGAGAAGCACACTAAAACCAGGGGCCAAACTGGAATCCCAGTCTTGCTTTTCCAAAGGGGACTTCACCCAACATCACACTCTGAGCCTTATGATATAAACACCAATAGGATCCTGAAATCTGATGACTGGGTGCTTTGGATTACAGAGGTTTTCAACTCTCACTGCCACCTTTCTCAGGGAAACCAAACCCTGATGTCCTCTCACCAGAAATTCGGATTCCAACAGCCTGGAGGCAACTAGTTTAAGAGAATTCCCCAGGTGATTTTAACATACAGGTGGGGCCAGGGTCACTGATGGGGAGGGAGCCAGCCAGAAGGCTGGAGTACAATGAGAAGGGAAAGCTGAGAGACTGTCTTCCTGTTCTCCCAGGCAGGTATCTGAAGCCCTGCAGTTAACTAGGTGCCACCCAGAACAGGAGAGGCATGGTCGCCTTGGGCTCTGACCATTTTCACAAAGAGTGTTTATACCAACGAAGATATCAGCACCAGCTTGCCTGATTTTTAAAGGGATATGCTTTTTTAAGGGACAGGCAGGCTCCATTTTAAGGGTTGTTACATGATACAAAAAAGAAAATAAAAGTTCCTGTTATGGGAAGGGCATTTCTGTTCACAGTTCAGAATTTTGTGGGCCTTAGCTAAGAACCTCAATTGCAGCCCTCAGCTGCCCTCCACCCTACCCAACATCCTTCACTGCTGAATGCCTCAGCACTGCAGCCTCCCCTGCCTCCGACCCAGCAAGGCTGTGCCTATTTCCCTGGCTGGCTTTTCATCCCAGCTAAATAGCAGTCAGTCTAAGTGTGGA
Source organism: Scalopus aquaticus (assembly GCA_004024925.1). NCBI lineage: Eukaryota > Metazoa > Chordata > Mammalia > Eulipotyphla > Talpidae > Scalopus > Scalopus aquaticus. The sequence continues at coordinate 17,147 of PVIJ01016777.1, read as the reverse complement.
ACCTGCATTACTTGCTGCCCAGAGAAAGACACATAGTGGCTTCAAATTCCTTCTTTTGGAATTTCCTGCAGCCAGAAAACATTGACTCTGGGCAGGCTGGACACGGGCGCTGCCAGGCGTGCTCTCTCCTGGTCTGTACTGATCAGCGACGATTTTGGAAAACTCTGCCTGAATAATTCATCAGAGGAAAAAGCTTGTGGATTAGATGCCGTGACTGGGGCTCCCAGCACAGATGTACATGTGTTCCCGAAAAGCTGGTCCAGCTGGAAGGCTGCTTGGAAATAATCGAGATGACATGGAACAGGGGGCCCCCATTTTGTCAGTTGTGGTGAGTTGCCGTCCCACCCCCGTTACAGAGACAAGCTCAGGTGTTACAGCCAGGTGGCCCAGCAGCACGTGCCTGGCACCTCTCGCCAGGGTAAGATGCTGCCGTGGCCTACCCAGTGAAGCAGCAGGCGAGGTATGAGGGAAAAAAAAAATAGAGGGAGAAAGAAGTGCCAAAATGATGGCTATGTTAGGTGCAGAGTAACACAGAACAGCAGTGGAGCCGTTCCATGGAATCTTGGCACGTGCAGTGGAGACTTAAGGCCAAGCAATCCATATATATATTAAAGACCCGCCTTTCCCCGACCGCACACACTCATGCAGGAAATCAGTATGTCGCTGGCAGGAAAAGGCAGCAAACCCAGGCTGGCGACATTCGAGGCTGAAAAGTCACTCAGGGTTCAATTGCAACCCTCAAAGTGGCACCCCAAACCAAAACCCTCCACTGTGCCTGCAGCCAGTTGTGTCTACTGTGCTGCTTTGTTCTCCCTTCCCCACGTGCTGTGCCAGCACTAGGGTTTGTCTACTTCTTCTGCATCTGCCCCTCACCTCCTTTCACAGAGAGTGAACACTGCGGGCCTCAAAGCACTGAGAGCAACTGATTCCAGGGAGCCCTGTGTGCAGCATCTGAAGATGGATGGTGAGGGAGGGGGCCCATTGTGTGAAATTCAAGTCCTCAGCACCCAGGGACAACAAGACCGACATGGCCTGGATCTGACATTTTTCACCAATCCATCCATGGGTGTGGTGCCAGCCACAGGCCTGACTCTGGCAAGTGAAGCAACAGATACAAAAATGAAGCTCAGGGTTTACTCCCAAAGGAACTAAACCTGGCGTGGAGAAGTTCCTACCAGGAGCAGTCAGGCAGTGGCTGGAGCTGAAATCACTTCTCACCAAAGGACTGGAAACCCCCGAATCCCACCTGGATGCTTTTGTTTGTTCATTTTTTTTTATAATATATATTTTTATTGTTATTTATGTCTTTTACATGTTGCATTCCCCTTGGGTAGCCCACCACCAATTCACCCGTTTGTATGTGTGTATGTTAAACTTTTCGTTATTTCTCCCTCTTCCTTTTTTCCCCTTTATTGAGGGAGCACTGGTTTACCACTCTGTACATAATGTTGGGGAATGGGTCCACACCTTCGGATGCAGGTTACGTCCCCACCCCCACTACCCAAGCACCCACAAGCCTTTACTTTAGACCACTTTGCTGCTCCCTCCTTTATTCCCCTTCAAACGCCCCCTCCCCTCACCACACACACACACACACACACACCTGACTGTTTAGAAAGACTGACAAAGGTGAGGAGGAAAAAGTGGGACAGGGACCAAAGGGAACACAAAGGGGGATGATTTTAAACGGGGCCAGGAGCTCTAACTAGGGCTATTCATCCCAGAAAGACTGCATATCATCTCTTGTTGCACCCCCAGCAAAGCCATCACGAAGAGCTTGCACCTTGGCTCTCCCCTCAAACTCGACGCCTCAGCCTCTTCAGACACAAGTGTTCTCACCATTTTTCACACAGAAGGGGAAGGCCCAGCTGGCTTTTATACTTAGTAAGATTCCGTCTTAATCAAACTTGGTTAATTATTGACTCTACAAGGATGAAACTAGAATAAAATCATTTTTGCCTTAAGCCAAACTATTAAGGAGCCTCATATAGTTAATAGACTAAAAGTCCTCAGAATTATTTCTTTAGCCTTGGTAATATTCAGCCTTAACTTGATCATTATTGAGCTTATCTTCCAATGCCAATGAAAGAGAGACCGCAGAGGGAGCCACATCTATATTTAAGGAGAGAGAAATGCTGGGCCACCATAAACAAACACCGCCATCCACTCTTCCTGAAGAGATAAAACCACACAAGGTCCCTTCTGGATTCTTGTTATCATGGAAAGCTCCCAGTCTGTGCATGGCACTCACTTCCTGCTAAACGACCTGCTTACTTCCTCCACCTCGCACCGCCAGGCCTCAGGTGACAGCACTATACACTAGGCTTCTCATGGGCAGGGCTGATATATCCCAAACTCTGGGAGCAGGGAAAGTAGAGCTTGGACAAGTGGTGCCTCCCCCATCCCACTCTCCAGGCTCCCGGAGCCTTCAAACAAGCCCCTTCATGCCAGTGGACCATTTATCAAGTTGTAAGGATAAACCACAAAGTTTGGGATAGGAAGTCCAACCAAGGTCCTTTCTTCTCATGGTGACAATCTTGACGATTTATTAAAAATCTCAAATCTCAATTTCAAATTCCTTGAAAAGCATGTTTTTTGTTTTCCCTAAGGCCTGGTTCCTCTGGTACATAATTAATTCACCTTTAAAAAATTTTTATATAAAACCGCACAGTCTTGTGTGAAAAGTAACCAAGGGTGACGGGGCTGTCCCCTGCAGGGCTGAGCATCCCCCCCCCCCCCGGGGGACTCTAAATCACCAGAGCTGCCCAGACTCAGTCAAGCAGGTATTCATTAAACACACAAAGAGGGGTGGCGCGGGGCACTGTCCAGGCTCTATTTCTACACTCCGGCCAGGGGTCCTAATGCCCCTTCCCTATTTCAGCACTATCACCACTGCTGTAACCCCGCCCAGACCCAGCGCTTAAAATCATTTGGCCTCACTGAACAAACCTTGTGAACTCAGAGCCAGGCACCTGCTCCTTTTGCTCCGATTTCCCCTGATGGCCCAATGGCAAGGGGCTCCCCATGGAAGATTCCAGTTTGGGTTACTGCCAAAGAACCAGTCATTGGCTGTAACAAATACACCCCTCGGTGAGCCATGTTGATAATGGGGGAGGCTGTGCAGGTGTGAGGGCTGGGGGCCCATGGGGGTTCTCTGCACCTCCTGTTCAATTTCAGTGTCACCCTGAGGGTGCTCTAAAGACATAAAGTGCACACTTTTAAAAATGAAAAATAATCGTGGAAACAGGCAAATTCTGAAACAAGTGGAAAGAAAATCTTGTTTCAGAGCGGAAGATGGGTGGAGGATGGCTCTGCAGGAGGCTGCGTGCTTTTGTGGCATCGCGAGGTCTACATCCCCCTGCGTCTGTCCACCTTTGCGTCTCCCGGCCACCACTTTGTCCTGAGTGGACATGTAATTTCTCACCAAGGCAGACAGCACACTCACTGCAAGGCTGCTTGCTTTACTCCATCATTCCTGCCATGCCTTAGTCCAAAGTTTGTCACTAACATCACTCTAGCAAAATTTAAGTCTTGACTTCTGAATATTTTGTTCTCTTTCTGGATGGTTTGATAGTCAGAAGGGAGAGAATTGATGAGCGAGGGCACTGTCTTCACTGGTGACCTCTCCTGCTGAGGAGTGGGCCCCAGGAAGGGTATAGCAGGGAGGCTGGACTGTCCACATGTGGGACCCTGGCCCTCCACAGCCTTCACATTCCCCCTCCCGCCGGGGTACAGCAATCACAAGTCCGTCACGAGAAGCCCAGTGTTTGGCCTTACATATGAGTGGTCAGTCCTATGCCCCAACAGACCTCTGTCCTTGGAAAACCAGGAACTCGGGGTGTGCAGAGCAGGTCCTTGCCTTCAGTGACCATGAGTGCAGAGGAAAGCAAAGTGGCCAAGCATTCTACCAGGGCACGCCCACAGAAGTGCTGTGGTCATAATCGGGCACAGGCATCAAATGCGAGGCAGTGACCATGTTAATTGGGTGGACAGGATGCTCTTTTAAATTCCATTTTGGGGTCATCACAGATGGGATCTCATCTTCCAAGATCTTTGTATTTTCTTTGTCGACTTGCCACTCACTTATTTATAAGGCTAAGAAGGTAGAACACCAGCAAAGACTACGCATGTATGCTTCTTTTTTAAATAACAGATAAGAAAAATGAAGGGGAAGAGAGCCTGACCCTCCTGTCTGAGGAGAGTTGGAGTTTCAAGCAGTGAGAAGGGGTGACATGTGGGTGGGACAAGCATGAGAACTCAGGGAATCTGTGGAAAACAAGACTGGGAGTTGGGGGTGAAGGTAGCCAATGACACCAAATAACATCACATGGAAAAATGGCTAAAAAGGGAGCACAAGCTCTAACTGGCCAAAATTCTCAATACACAAATGAAAATCAGTAGTTTGGCCTATGACACCTCTTCAGGTGCTCAGAGGACTTTGCAGTTTCCCATTTAAAATTGTTGTCTCTCTGGGAATTTCTGATCATTAGAAATATGTATTGATCTGTATATAGTCACTTGAAATTACAAAAAAAATCTGTGCTCGTTGAAAAAATATCAAATACAGACTGTTCTCAAGAAGGACATGGGGTATATACAGACATTGAATTAGAACACTGTGCACCAGAAACCTGTATAATGTCATAAACAAAGACTACTTCAATACATACCTAAAAAATAAAATAAAGCACGATGGAGGGAGAGCTTCTTCTCCAAATTTGCTGTCCACGGGCTAAGTCTGGTCAGCTGTTGGGAGCTACCATTCTAGAGTGCTCCCTAGGTGCACACAGATGCATATTTGAGAAACAATTTTTAATTAAAAACAATATACATCAATGAAACATCTCTCCTCTGCAATATGTCATATCCGAGGAGGCTGACCTCTGGAGCTCAGACATGGAATAAGACACCTCCGTTCATCTGGTGACCAGGGTGGAGGCAAAGTGCCTAAGGAGGAAATAACAAGGCTCTCTAAGGACAGGTCTAAAACCCTCAGAACTGGCCGTCACTGTGCGATGGACATCGGCCTCTTAGCCCATTGACAGGCTTTCCTCCGGCTATCGGATCTGTAATTACAGGAAAGGGCATAGCAGAAAGATGGGGGGAGGAGCTAATTGACAAAAAGTCCAATGTGCTGACTCAAAGGCCAATGGCCTCGCCTTAAGTTCTTTTTTCCTCAAAAAGCCACTGATGTGCAGTCCATTAAGACACAGCCACATAAACCAGTTGGGGGGGGAGGGGAAGTCTGAAATCAAAGTGCCTGTGTGGGGCACACACAGAGACCCCTGGCCTGGGCATCAGAAAGGTCTTCGGAGAACTAGCCCATGAAAGAATCTTCCAGAAGCACACTGGGATCTGTTGTCGGCTTTATGTTCTTTAGTTTGCTTGTTGCTTTTGTCCAAAAGACAAAAGGAAAGACATTGCCCTAAGATTCAGACCTCCTCTCAACCTCTGGTTGCCAACTTTGTTGCCTTCCGTCATTATGGAGCCCTTGCCCTATTCAGCAAAGAAGTGTTACTAAGAATCTGTTCAAAGAAACAACAGGTTTAGAACCATGACATATCAAGCACCAGGTAAGAACGTAGATTCCAGAGGGCCAGACAACTCCTTCAGCCTGTGCTCATGGTCTGGTTACTGATCTACATACCTCGATTTTCTCAGCTCTGAAATGGGGAAAGTACTCGTTAGGGGGGTTATTTATGTAAAGCATTCACAAAGGATACCATGGATTATATATTGACGTAAGTGCATGGCAAGTACTCTATTTGTATTGATTATCATTGACCCCGCTGACAACAAAGGGACCTAGAAAGATAACAGGAAGCTGTTCTTCTCTGCTACAAAGGGCAACAGGGGACATACACTTGAGTTACCCACACCACTGGTCATAGTTTGATGCCAGATTTGTGCCTGCAACTCTGTGTGCAAAAGTCAAATCATATGCCTAATGACCTGGGTAAGCTGGCTGTTGCAGTGGGTATTAACCATGAATCTTTCCTGTCCCATAGAAGCTTCTGGACCAGAACAATGACAGCCACCTGTCCTAACATAAAACTTCTAAACACTTTCATATGTGGCTCTGGCTTATGGTTGGAGAGTGAGTGTCAGGTATGGGCAGATGGAAGAAATGGATATCATTCCATTAGAAAACTGTGTGGAAGGTTTTCCAGGAGGAAGGAGGAAGGCAGAACATAATTTGGGAACTAAGGTCCCAAAAGGGTGATAGTGGTACAGGGGCCAGCCTGTGCTCTGTAGAAAGAAGAATGATCAAAACATCACTTTGCTAGAAAGGTAGATAAAGAGTATTTCCATGCTGACTCCAGGTGATTAGTAATGGTTATTGGGAGTGGAGTGCTGAGCATGATTCTGATTGATGAGTGATTTCTGTCACAGGGAAAGGATGTGGGAAGAGTATGCACCCACACTGGGAGCCCCCCGTTCCCACACTCATGGTACACAAGTATTCAAGGGAGCAGAGGTAAAGCTCTTGGTAATCTATCAAAAGGTTATAATTGAAGGAAAAAAACATTTTGATAAGATGATACATATTCTTTCAGAACTAATTACTCCTTGAATTATAACTCTGTAAGTTGCAAATTATTCAGGGCTCATAAGCACCAGGATAAAATTTCCTTAAGCCTATATATATATATATATATATATATATATATATATATATATATATATATATGTATCAACATAAATCTGGCCTCACTGGGGAGGAAAGGCAAATATGGATTCTGCAAATACCTCCTAGTGACAGGTCCTGGGCTCTGTCTTGAAGGTCTGAGATCATCTCATCTGCTTGTCATAGTTCTAGATTGTAGCAAAGGCTCTTACAGCAAACACAACCAGTCCAATGTGGAGTGGATAGTGACGATTTGATTCCAATACACAACAAGATGGTTTTTATATATGTGATAAAAGTGAGAACAGGAAGGTATGGGAATGGGCTTAATTACTAAACAGTCACAGAGGAGGTCCCTTGGTGGACGATGGCATGGTGGACTTGCACACTGGTTAGTGAATAAAGAAGAGAAAACCAATAACTCACTCGATATGAAGACACACACCTGCACATAGACATCTTCGGAAGACACGCTTCCTTCATGTGAGTATGGCTGGTGACACATGCTTTTCTTCGCTCTCCTCTGGCGTTTGGTTCAAGCCCTTCCCCTCAGCTCCTAAAGGCACATTCACTGTCTGTGGAGCTAGGGAAATGTCACTTCAGCTACAGCCCATCTTATCCTGGGTGTTTATTGTGACGTAAAAACAGACAGTCAGCTAGGAATCTTCAAAGGAGAATGCCAGATTTCACATATCTAAGAATAACCCCAAATCACCACCATCACCCCCACACACTCATGTGCCAGACACTTCAGTTGCAGCAAAGAGGGCCAGGTGAAGGTGTTCAGCAGCAGCACTGTGGGCTACAGGATCACCAGGAAGGTAAATGAGGGAGGAGAAGAATTGAAAGGAAGTGCAATGGTGGGCTGTGACTCTTAGGTCTCCTCCCTCCCCCTCAAATGACGGATATTTAAAATAGTTTCATATGCTCAAATTTTCTCCAGGGGTTTCAAATTCAGCCCTCATATTCCAGCTTGCAAATAAAGAAACTCCAGGTGTGAGTCAGCTATTCCCAGTTTGATTGGATTTTGTAATCATTCCCACCCACATGCAATGCACCCTCCTATACTTCACTGAAAACGAGACATTCAGTGCCATTAGATCTTAAATACAGATAGGCATAAGGAGAAGGAAAGAATTAAATTCAACAAGAGATCACTGAGCACCCATTAGGTGTCAGACCCAGGTTACACGTGGAGGAAACAGGTCCTTTTCCTCAAAGGGCATCCATTTCGTCCAATGGGCATGGAGACCATGTAACCAGACAATCCTGATACAGAAGTACCCAATGGGGTGAGGGAAGCATGAGGGCAGAGGTGACCAGTTGTCCAGGTGAGTAAAGGCTGGGAAGCCTTCATGGAAGACACAACACCAAGAGTTTGCTTGGGCAGGATGAAGAGCACTGAACTGAGAGTAGGAGGGAAACAAGGGAGGGAGAAGTCATACACATGACTCAGCCCATGAGCTTAGTGCAGTTCTGCTGGAACATAAGTTATTCAAGGGGAAGAGGTGGAAGGAATGGAGGCTGGAAGGGCTGCCTGGGTCAGGCCCAAGCCTTGTGAATCCAGCCCAGGTGTCCACGCTGAGCACATAGTTAGTTTTATCTTATGACCTCCAGCTTCTGAGTCTCATTTTGCAGTAGAGCCAGTGGTAGTGGAGAAAGGTTCTGGGAGCCATTTCACTCATTGAACAACTGAGGGTTTGGCTTAGGAAAAGAAGAAATAGAGGGTTCCTTGGGAGGGTCCCTGTATTTAAAGAGTCAACATGTGGAAAACAGGAGTCGACTTAGTTTGCTGTGGGATATAAAACTGAAGACAAAATGGCTGGATGTTTATTCAGGTGGGCGCCTTCCCCTTCAAAGGATACCTGAACAATCAGAGCGGATTTCATTTCACTGGACTCTGCACAATGTCCAGATGCCCTGTCTTCTCTCTCCCTTGTCCACCCAAGCCAGAAGTCTGAAATGTTGGACAGGATGGTTCTTGACCTTCTTATGCACTAGTTGGTGATTTCTGGAAACATCAACCAATCTACAGGGAACACAGCATTGAGAAACGGTGGCCAAGATGAGTACTAAAGACAAAGGGAACCATGTATGTGCATCTACACACACTGATGACATTACATTAAAATAGACCAGAGCTTTGGTTGAACATTGGTACAACACTGACATTAGTACAAATGTCCGACATTGCCAAGTACTTTCTCCAAGCTTCCATCAGTTCTTTGCTGACAATCATCACGACCCATATAGTATCACTGTTTACCTTGGTAACCTTGACTATGAAAAGTCAACCCAAAATGAAAGCTAACACATACCAACACCCCCCCCCAATTTTTTCCCCAATCTGAACAAATCATTTAGTGTAAAAATAAACAGAACGAGAAATTGTCTCTAATAAACTAATATTAGCCTCCCCAGAGGGTTAATTATGTCGCGCCGTATTTTAAGAAGAATGTAAATTGCCAGTTTCAACAGATGTTCTGTTAAAAGAATTGGTTATCTGGGAAATGATGGGTCTTTGTTAGAGCTTACCCCAGTGGAATATAAACATTAAAATCATCCGACTATCTGTCAGCTTCCCTCCTCCTCCAACAACTGTTACCCAACCCACCACACACCCTTTGGTTATCAGCAGCTTTAGAGACAAGTGTTTCAGTCACAACTTTGGTCTCAGATGTCACACAGCCTGTTCTGAGGATTTCAAACTCCCTTTCAACCACTGTGAAGACCCCAAAATGGCACCTACCCATGGTGACAATCCCACGCTGGTTTCCAGCCCCTGTCTTTCCCATCCTGTTCTTTTACACTGAGAGAGTAAGACCAAGATCACAAAGAACTAGAGTAGTTGGAACTTTCTGGAAATAGGAAACTGCCTAAATTTGGTTTAAATATTCGAACATGGAGAATGCATGTTGCATACATACATGCATGCATATTTGAAAATGTCTAAGGGAGGAGTAAGATTTTAATGAAGAACAACAAAAAGGTCAAGGGTGCCCTTGTTGTTTCCTCGCCAACAGGATTTTGTAGGTACTGAGATGCATGCTATCAGGTTTACAGAATGAGCGTTTCACCTTAGATATCTGGCCAGGGGAAGAGAGGAGAGATCTTCTGTGCGGCACTTCATTATTCCAAGCTGAACACCCGCCACCGCCTGCCTAGGGGGATGGAAGGAACATGTGCTCTTAAGTCACAGCTTGTCTGGGGTGTCTGACTGCCAACTTCACTTGACCTAACTCTTCATTATCATCCTGGTTAGACTCACTTCACAGGCAGGGGAAACTGAGGCTGAGGGAGATTAATGACGCCTATGGAAAACTTAACAGAATGTATTTTCACTATTGATCTGCTAGTAACAAGCATAAAACCTCTTCTCGGCCAGAAAGGTAAGCAGATAACTATTGATCTCCTTCACTGTTTCTGCGCAGGCTGTTCATGGTAGGTAGGACTGAGGCACTCCAATGAAACTGGGCAGTTTTGTGTCCTATAGGCAGGAGGGGACAGGCCACCTGGTGCCAGTATTTGAGGAAGGTCCTGAATGGCAAGAAGACCAAAAGAACAGTAACAGCAGATGTGGCCACTACTCTGCAACAGAACCGGGAAAGAGGCTTAGTGTTCATCATTTAGTTGAATCACCCCACTACTTTGCTATGGAGATACCATTACACCCACCTAAGAGGTAAGGAAACTAAGACCCAGAGAAATACATTCAATGTCCCAAGGTCACACAGTCCCCAAGTGATCCCAAAAGAATATTCCCGATTCCTGACTCAGAGTTTGTCAGCTTCCAGCACCCCTATACTCTCTGATGATGCTCAAAAGGCACAGATACCAAGATAGCCCCCCAGAGCAGCCCTGAAGTCTCTGAGATCAGCTCCCTGAGGCCCCAGGTGCACAGGAGAGCCAGCGAGGAGTCCATCCCTCATGCCCATCTGTCACTGTGGCAGGCTCCACTAAAAACTCAGAAAACCCTGTCTTTGCCAAGGAAAACTCAGAAACAGCTTTATCTCAGCCCTCGTGGGCTTGGAAAGGGCGTACAAGTCTGCAGCATTGTGTTGGTTAGACATGATACAATTCCAGAACCAGGAGATGAAGGGCAGCATCTAGTGTTTAGCTGTGCAAAACTTGCTTTGCTCCATGGAGCCATTCTGAAGTCCACTAATTGCTAAGACTATGCTAAGATTGGGTTAAAGAGTTTCCTCTGAATAAAGCCTCATCTCGTCTCCCATGTGTCCTCTATCCCCATCCAAGGCAGTGGAAACCGTTCAGAAACCCACCACTGCACACGCCCCAGTCCCCACTGAGATGCCTACTGCTCCACAGCTCAGAGACTAGGCCATGACCACTGCAAGCAGCTGTGAAAGAAGAAGCTGGGCTCTGCCTGCCCTAGAGACCCCACCTCTCACTTGTTTGAGAACCTAAGGGATGCAGGATAGTGGTCCTCGAGGGTAGAAAGACTATTTGCCTCCCTCTAGGAGCTGATTTGGTGAAATAAGATTGCCTTATTACCAATTCTAATGTTTGGAAATTTGGAGATTCCAGGAAGGGAGAGGGAGAAAAGGCTGAGCAGAATGAGACAATCTCCCTTTATCTTTTTCTGTAAACTAACTCTACAACACTTTGCTGCTCAATTTGGGGCAATTTTATGTCCCCTCCCAATAAGGGCAGTTGGTGACTTCTGGAAACATTTTTAAGTATCTCTATTTAAGGAGAGGAATTGCTCTTAGCACCTAACAGGTAGAAGCCAGGGATGCCACAAACATCCTATATTGCACAGGGCAGACTCCACAACAAAGAATGACCTAGCACCAAATATCAACAGTGCTGAGGTGACCCTGGACTAGAAGGAACATCTGCCACTAGCTGGACAATAGGTGAACATGACTTTGAATTTTCCAAAACCTAAGTCCTGATGGTTCAGATGTTATACTGCCAGGAGAAGATGAGACATTAATAAGTGACTCCCTTCAAATGCGTGGGCTGGTCCTTCCTAGATCTCATTAGTTCATATTAGTAGTTGGGATGCGGAGATGTGGGAACAATTCCCTGAGGCTCAACAATGCTGACACATCTGTTTTTTCCTGGGGTAGGGGAGGTATCCAAATCCTTGCTTTAGTCATTCAGGGAAACCTAGCACCTGTCTATACCAACATGCTTGAGATGAAAATAAAATGAAAAAGAGATAAATTATTTATCCAGCATAAATATTAAAGAAAATTGCAAAACATAGTCTGGTGTCACCATGCTGTTGTTACAGAATCATCTCGTTATTGCTTCTGGCAAAATACTGTTGTCCTTAATAGCACTATAACAGAACCGTCTGGGAGGTACCAGTCACGGTACATGTGCTTGCTTGCTGTTGACGACACTAAGCGGTGTGCCGATCAGCTCATCACACCCCAGTGGAAAAGTGTGCAGGGACCCCCTGCTCGGAGAGTTAGGAGAAGATCATGAGCTTCATCCTGACAGAGGCTGCAATTTACCACTGGCAGCCAATCAAACACACACAGTGGTGGACAGCAACTGGCCCAACAACTCAAGAGAGTAGACTGCTGAATCCCCAGGAGTCTATGCTGAGTGCTGGACACGCTCATTGTTAAATATACAGTTAGGTAAGCTCACAATTAAGAAAGCTACATTAAAAAAAAAAAAAACAAAGGTAAGAAGTACTCAAAAGAATACTTCAGAATAATTTTAGTATGTTCAATTACCTGTGTTCTTTTTTTTTTACAGATTTATTTATTTTTGCATACAAGCTGGGGTGCAGGCCAGAGGTGTGGGAGGTGAGAGGGTTCGCCAGAGACAAAGTGGGGAGCAGAACAGGCAGATCGACAGAAATATACTGCTGAGGGGAGCAGTGGGCGAGGCAGGAGAGGTCTGTTGCGCCATGTGGGAATCTCCCAGGCTGGGCATCGAACTTGTGCAGCAGCTGCCGGCAGCTCCACAGCGCTGTGCTTAACCTGTTGCGCCACTAGAGAGGCCTGATTATCTGTGTTCTTGAGGTTACTTATGTCTCTTGTGTCTCTATTGTGGACACACACTATATACACAGAGTGTGTAAAGCCAATGTCTGTCTCTTTATCTTTTAAATATCTAACTTTTCATCTATGCCTCTCTCGGTCTGTCTGTACAGAGTATGTACATAAGACGGTCTAGGACCGTGCATCTCATCCCAACTCTATGTTGCATAAATCCCTGTTCACCATATGTTGGTGTTTACACCGCAGTAACCAGCAAACCCTGAAAATCACTTTACAGTCCTCTCCAAGGCAAGTTGTTAAGCCTAGAGCAGCACCCCACCCCACTACACCACACCCAGATGAGGCCCGCAGGTAGCACCCTTCACAAAGGAATTTGGTTTTCGAGCAAAACATCTATCATTCAAAGTTTAGAAAACTCTCTACAGTGGCAACGTGGGTTCCTAGGTAACCAAGAAGTTTAATATATCTGCACGATGATAATTAAACACTGTAAATAATTTATCTGCTACAGCTTCCTGGCTGGCCCGTTATGGCTGTGTAGAAAAGTGATCCATGCTGACATTCTGAATAAGGCTGGCAAAACAAGAGCAGTGAGGAGTGGCTGTGGAAAGTAGGCTTGCTCTCAATAATGTATGAAGCCCCCATGCTGGGGAAAGGGGTCCTCAGAAAAGTGGCTCCAGAGCAATCTGTCCTTTTATCTGGAGCCGGCGCTCAGGCAAAGGTGCTGCCCCAAATCAGAAGCACAATTGCTCACTTGTGAGCAGGGGTCTTTGGTGAAGCGGGCAGCACTTTCCCAACACAGCTGAAAAAATGCACGCTGCAAGCTAGGTCCCCACCCCATTATCCAGAGAGCATGGTATATATTAATTTAGCGGGTTGTTGGATAATGTTTGAAATGGGGATTTATGAAGGAGAAAAATCACCCACCCAGTGAAGCAACATGACTTCCCAACCCCAGCCATATGGAAGGAAGAAAGGGGCTCAGTTCCCAGATGGGATGAGGCAGAAAGGGTTGGACAAATCACCACCCCCAAAAGAAACCTGAGGAATCAGAAATGGCCCAGTCAAGAAGCCTCAGTGCAAAGCTGTGACTTAACATCACCACCCAACAGCTTCTTTTTCACTAAAATGTAGTTTGATTCCAAGGGCATGTAGCTGGCAGAAGCTGTATATGGTGCGGTTAAGGGGTATACGGGAACTCTGCAGCTTCTGCTCAATTATGTTCTAAGTCTAAAACTGCTTTAAAATTAGTTTATTAATTAAAAAAAAAATGCATGGAGCCCTAAGCCCAGTATTCACTTGAGTTCTTTCCTTTCTGTTGAGGTGCCCGCATGGGAGGTCTTTCACGGTTTGGCCCAGGATATTCTGGGGGACCTGCCTGAGTAGCCTTGTGGGCTGTTATTCCACTTGTCTCTCTGGGCCCATGTGCTGTGCAGTATGAGCCTACACCCCCCTTTCTGTCACGTAGGTGTGAGAGAAATGCAGACAAAGGCATCAAATTCTCCTCCCTCTGTCCCTGTCCTTCTTCCAGAACTGTGAGTCTAGCAGGGCTTAGGCAAACCCAGTCACTTCTCTCCAGAACTGACAAAATTGGGTCCACTGCCTAGATTTCATTTTTAGCGAAAGAGCTATCTGCTGTACTTAGGAAAAGGAAAAGTAGACATCAGTTTGGCTGATGAGGTTGAGTCCAACCTTTAAAGGCTTGTCTCCTTTCAACTTCTCTATGCAAATACTACCGTTTCCCACCTCAATAATTATTAAATTGTAATGTAAAACCCGACTTCTGCTTAAGTATGCGTGATTATTAGACTACCAGTCAATTGTGGATAACACGCAGATATAAATGCAGCTAATAAGTCTTACTGTAATGATTAATCAATTTATGAATACATTATTTAAACTAATAGCTCAGGTAGGGTATCTTAAACAAGTTACAGAGTACATCGACCAATTCAAATACCAGCTGCTGGATCAATAGCAAACTGTAAGTAAACTCTGGGGAATAGGTACACTTGCACACACACAAAATAAATAAATAAATCTGCCAACAAAAGGGTCTTGGTTGAAGAAAATCTACTACAATTTCAATTTATAAGACAAATGTAGAACATTCTAATACATGTCAAACGTAAAGGGAAAGAAGTGTGTTACTGCAGGTTTCGCTCCTTTCCCGCTCTGTGTGGTCATGAGATTTGGGGCGACTCATACACTCACATCTATCCACAGAGAATTTTGCACTCACTACTAGCAGACCAGGTATGGAAGGTAACGCTGATTTCTTAAAAATGTATACATCGGGTTCATCTCATTGCCAGGTAGCATATATACTATTTATATATAAATGTCCTTTTAATGGGGGTGGGGAGTAAGATTAGCAATTTTCCTGAAAGGGGTTCATGTTCCATGACCCCTGGGCACAGCTGACCTAGCTGAGTTGCAGAGGTTCCCCACTGTCAGCTACCAGGGTGTTTGTATGAGCAAAGCAAACCCTAGTTTTAGCTCTTTTCTGCCCCCCTTTTTCAATTAAGGCTAATTAATGTGAGTTTAATAAATAAACCAAAAGGGTTTTGATTTCCAAAAGGTGTGATATTTTATCACAGCTTCGAGTGAGGCTGAATTTTAAAAAATTAATTAGTATCTTGTGAGATCGGCCACACATTATTGAGTAAGTAACAGAAGCTAAGTGAAACAGATGAAATATTGGTAAGCAATGCAGCCCACAGTATAAGTATGTGAAGGGGGTCAGAGGTTAATCCCTATTGATTTTCCGAGTCTGCGTACAGCACCGCTGGGAAAGGCAGGGTCTGTTGGCAATCAGCTAGCACAAATACATTATAAATCTTACTGTCCACCTTCACTGATCAGTGTCACTTACTTCCTTCGCTAAAGACCATTAAGAAACTACTGGAAAAAAAAAATCTGCCCTGATGCAGGCAGAAAGGAAAGCATTTTAAAAGTCTCTGAGTCAGAGAAGGCTTTTGGAAATGGAGGACTCTGTTGAACACAGAGACACACTTCCTGGGAGCTGTCTCTGTAGAAGGCGACACTCATAAACAGCATTTTTCAGATGACTTCAACACCCAAGTAAACAAGTAGAAGTATCTGTTGCACTTGAATGCATGGGCAAAGATTACAAAATAATGAAAGTATAACAGCATCAAATGAAAGGGTCAAACACTCTGACTGACATGAAGAGAGGCATCTCTAGCTCAGTTTTGAAATTCCAGCCTTGGCACTGCCTTCAAGCTAATGCGGGGCAAATGTCAGGGGTCGCTCATTCCACGAACTCCTTCCAAGACATTGCACCAAGCGCTTGTCTCCTTTTCCCTTTAGTCGATCCCCAATATGCACAAACTTTGGGTATCACAAACCTGGATGCCCGCACCACTTCGGGAACAGCTGTGAATGACCATCTCTTTTTCATGCCTTTCTTTTTACAGATTTAAGGATATGGCCCTTGTGCAAAAAGCATGGGTAGATACCACGACACAGATAAGACACCTTCCTTTATTCTGCACCCTAGTCTTCCTGGTACAGCATGAGTCTCAGAAACAGCCTCAGTGCTGGTGAGCGCTGTGTGACACTCAGCCGAGGCACCACCTCTCTGAGTCTCATTTCTCCACCATTATAAACAAGGGTTGTACTAGCAGCCTCTTCACATGGTGGTCAGAGGCTAGAAACACATGGGAAGCACATAGCAGAGTAAGCATTCAATACAATTTGGTTAATTTTAAAAAGGAGTGCCGCTATTTGACATTGGGAAAGACAAGTGACCTCTCAACCTCTGTTTCACTAATGGGGGTTATGGAATTCTGATGTGAAGATACAGAGCCTTTTGACCCACCAATCCATCCAAAGAGAAGTATCATATCCGCCTACTTTTCAGAGCAGATGTAACAATGACAAGCAGGTTTTCAGTGATTATGATTTACAAAGAGGTTTTTCTTTCTTAAGCTCTCAAAAAGTATATGAAACAAAACAAATCAGAAATGCAGATGTTGGGTAGGACCGCATGAACCAAGGATACAGAGAGTTAAGAAATACGACCCAGAAATACCACTTCTGGGAATCTCCCCAAAGGACACAAAAACATTAATCCAAAAGGACACATGCACACCTATGTTTATTGCAGCACTGTTTACAATAGCTAAGATATGGAAACAACCCAGATGCCCAAAAAAAGATGACTGGATCAAGAAGATGTGGTATATGTACAATGGAATACTATTCAGCTATCGAAAAGATAAATTCATGCCATTCACAGCAACATGGATGGAGCTAGAAGGGATCATGTTCAGCAAAATAAGCCAGAAGAAAAAAGAAAAATATCAGGAGGAATACAGGGAAATCAAATAAGAGATCAGGGGAGAAAATAACAACAAAACAAAAACAAAAACTAGCAGGCAACCAGAAATGAGAGACATTCAGTGAGGGAGGGGGAGGATAAGGGTTCAAAACGGAGAAGAAAAGAGCACAAGGGACTATGGTGACAGTTCACTGGTAAATTGGTGGTGGGCAACCTCCAGGGAATGCAC